>JAOXJP010108713.1:0-14172 GCA_025762735.1 Platanus orientalis | reverse complement strand
TCTTAGTCCTTGAGTTGGTCAAGTTTTAAAGTGTTGTTATCCTCTTTTGAAATAAAATAAATATTTTTTTAAGAGAGGGAGTGCCTCATTTTTCTACAAGAACATCTTGAATACTTTTTTTTAACGTCTTTCTTGATAACAAGTTAGTATAAAAATATGTTATAATAAAAAAGCATACTTGTAATAAAAAAATTTATAATAAAAAAGCATACTTGTAACAAAAAGCCAGAGATGGACCTCAACCCTTATTTGATTCGCTCATGTCAAGCATATTTCTACATCTAAAAAAATACACTTGAAAATTTTAAAATCTTTAATTATTTTGTCCAGAACAACTAAAAAATTATATAAATGAAAATTAAAATATTTCTACATAAACAGGTGTCGATCATCTTTGTTTGGGTTCTTGCTGGGGGAGAAGATTCCCAATATATAAGAAGGATCGAGGAGTTTTTTGAATGAGAGCCTCGCTTTTGTTTCAAAATCTGATCAAATTGGTTGGATTTCACCCTTAGTTATAAGATGGAAGATGAAAATCCGATAAAAATCCGATCAAAACACTTGTTTCGATATTTCCTTTAACTTTCAACCAAACGCTAGTTTCTAGTTTCTATGGGCCCAGCAGCGGGTTGTATGTTGAATTCAAATTGTCTACAGTTTGAAATCCCCTCTACTATGTATTGTATAGATGAAATCGTCCTTTGCGTAATTGTTTTATATTATATTCTACAAACTTAAATTCTACTTCTGTTACTTGTAATTCCATACTCAAATTTTAAATTTCGAATTTTGAAATTCATAATTCGTATTCAAAGCTTAATACTTTTCCTTTCTGGGTTCGATGAAAAAAAAAAATAAAAAAAATTTCATATCTTTTCAAACTTATTTTCTGGACATGTACGGATGTACCCAGAAAAAAAAAAGGATAATTGAAAAAAGAAAAAAAAAAGGGCTAACATAAAACCCAAATCTTCTTATAGTCCACACAAAAAGAGAAACCAACACCACTAAATTAGGTGGAAAAAAGCACGAAATCCACAGCCACTGTAATCAACAAAAGGCAGAAGCAAAACCCTAATGTATCAGAATAATAACACTGTCATCAACAATCTTCAACCTCAACACCAAAGCTAGAAAGAAGAAAACCCAATACACTACTAAATCATATAAGGCCCCCTCACCCCCCCTTTTTTTTTTTCCAGATCAGAAACCCTCTTTTGCTTTCTTCCTTTCAAGATGAAAAGAGAGAACTGGGTATATTGAAAATTATTCACTTGGCGAGAATGTGTTGTTGGGCCTGGTTTTCCTGCTGCTGTTGATAGTTGAGAGGCCTCCTGAAAAGCATGATGTGAGGCTCAGGGCGATGGATCGCGTAGTGAACCCACCCACGGCTCTGCTGAACCCCGATCGCTCGCCATTCATTCTGAAACACCCCCAAAAATTACAGACATTTTCTTTGAATTTTCTGACCCTGTAACCCTATTTATTCAATTAAAGAATATAAAAAACACACGAATGAAATTTTTTTTTCCTGACTTACTTCTGAGAGAAGACGATTCTTAGGGAGCAGTTTAGCCACTTCAGGAGGAAGAACGACGTGCCTGTAAAAGGATGCAAGCCATAGATTCAAGAGGGTTTGTAGAGAATTAAAAAAGAAAAAAGAAAAAAGGTGAGTTTTATTTCTTTCATTTCTTTATGATCTGACATCGAAGAGAGAGGGATATACCTGTATTCGTAATTGTCATCGAAGTATTTCTCGGAGTACTGGATCTGACCCATCTGTGTTTTTCTTTTTTCCTTTTCGATTGTGGTCCTACTTTGATCGCTTGCAGAGGAGAAGAAAACAAGAAATGTCAGTAGGGTTTGTTGGTTTTCGATTTTTCGAATTAGAGTCCGTGGAAAAAGAAAATCAGAAACGGAAAATGGAATCCTTAAAACCCAAATCGAATTGAAAGATCTTTCGATTCTTTGGCGAAAAATCAGAAAGAAAAACACAGCCAAAGAAGAAGAAGTCAGAAGAAAATACCTGAAGTCGGGAGAACTCTTTGAGAGGAGATGCGGATTCAGTGGAGAGGGTAAGATTTATATGATGAATTCAAAACTTCTCCAAAAACTGCCGTTAAAGTTTTTGATTTTCAAATTTTAAATCTTGGAAGATAAATAACGGTCTAAAATAGATGTCAAATCTGCAGCTCATTAACGTTCCACGGTCCACCTGATCTCACCATCCAATTAAAAAGTAAAGCCCTTCTTATGGGCTTAGCAGGTCCACAGGCTCTCGATGCTCGTTCTGTCAAGTAGGGAGGGCTTGGGCTTGGGTGTAATGTTAGGGCCCATTCTGTATATGTGTCAAGGACTGTGTACATGCCCCGTTGGTTCATCTTGTGTCTGCAAGTGGATCCTTCCTTAGACGAGAGCAAATCGTCTACAGTTTGAAATCCTTCTACAGTCCAAACGGTCCTATAACAGCCACAGATATGGGTGTGATTTGACTGAAGTTTGAAGTTCAAATCTTATGGGTGAAAAAAGTCATCCACATTTGTGGCTGCTATAGGGTCATTTGGACTGTAGAGGGATTTTGTACGGTAGACGATTTCCTCTCTTCCTTGCAGCGGGCTTCTTGATCTTTAATCCTAATGGATCCTTAGCTGAAGCAAGGTGGTTTTAATGGCCCTCTTTCGAGCCCACAAAGGGCCCACAAAGGCTCCTAGTGTAACCTCTCATCTATCTTTTTTCATGAGCACCATGTTTAGGAGTTTGATTAATCTCCATTTCAAATAGGGAGAAGTCCAGAAAAATTAAAAAATGGAGAGAAGACTCCCCCAGTCCACATGACACACACCTGATAAGGGTATCTGATGTAAGTTCATCTGGGGTACTCATCTTCTATGTATGTATCAAAATACCATTTAAAATGGTGATGATTCAAACTCATTTTTTTTAAGGAATGTCTAATCCCTTTGATTTGTAAATCTAATGAATCATCATTACTACAAATTCAACCATTACTGTCTATATTATTAGTGAGGGTTCTTTCTTGGTCATGGACTGTTAGAAATCCACTCCTCTAGATCACCGCGTCTCGTTCTTTTGCTTGTTAGGAAATCGTTGCTGTTTGGCATGAAAGGAATAGAGAGATCGATTTCATTTCTCCTCATTGCTTATCTTTTAGAGAGATGATGTTGTAGCTTTTTTATTTCCAGCTTCAGTTATTGATGATTTTGTTTGTGGTTGTACATTTTATATCCTGTGAATGATCTTTTTAAATATAGAGGACCAGCATCCGACTTTAACCACAGTTTACCTTTCCCTGATAAAATATAAGCCGAAATGAATCACATAAAGAAACAGCATCCAAAGAAGGTTTAGTATAGTAGATTAAATAAATTAAAAAGAAAGCATTTTAAGTACATAGGGAAGTACAGGATTTAGAGCACATGGGCTGAAATTGGGCTAGCCTGGAGCTAATGGCCCAGTCTTCCAGTTTGCTAGTATCAGACTGGGTTGGGCTTCATTTGTCTTGCTGGTGAAAGGCAGGGTCTAATTCAAATTAGCACCACCAGATAAAAGATACAACACAGTTTCAGATGGGTGTCTCAGTGAATCCTCAGTGACAAATGATCAACATTGACTTCAATTTCAACTAAATGCACATTTCCTCTCTTATTATATATTGGGGTCTCAGACATAATTAGTATAAGTTGAAACCACTCATAATTATAATTCTAAAGATCAAAGCCATCATTCTTTTTCTTCTGTTTACGTAAGTAATGCTATATAACCCTTCTATCAATCACTACTTCATCTAGTATCCTTTGAGCTTAAAGTGCAAGTCTCCTTTGCTTTATTTTCAGCTTTGCCAAAGATTCGGCTATAATTGCAAGTCTCCTTAGCTTTTTATTCATCGTGGTATGCTTGAATGAATCCTCTGTGTCGACGGTGATGAGGTGGATCGGATGAACTGTTTCCGCGAAGAAGAAGCCATTCATTCCCTTCGATATACGAAACATCCATGTATGGAGTTACTTCAGACTGATTCAGTTGTTTACTGTAGGAAGCCCTCAGCATGTAGTTAGCTCCTGGTCCTACACACTGATATTCCCCAAAGAAGACAGTCCTGTTACACAAATACAACAAACCACTCACAACATTTTGAGGGAAGACAGATGATTCTTTGAAGGAAAAAAAAAAGGGAAGGGAAGGAAGATAGCAATTAGGATCAACCACAGACTGGTCTCTAGAGGGGTCATTCCAATCATTCCATCCATCCAAAGCTATGATATCGGACATATAAGTTCTGGCAAAGACTACAGAAGCATAAGCACCCCAAGCTCGTCCAAGCCACACCCTCCCTGATCCACTGATACTACAATTCACAAACGAAAATCCTGTGCTCTCATTCATAGATTGTCTTCCATGAGCTGTGATGGCTCCACTGATGCTCGCCGCAACTTGCTTCGCTATTGAAACAATTGTGCAGTCCTGCCCATAACAACATTCTCAAGCATTGTCGATGTAGTAAGACATTAATCAGTTTCTGTGGTGAATATAATTTTTACTCTTAGCATGGCTAGCTAGCTTGTCCATGTGCACAAAGATTTTATAGAATGCTGCAGGCCATTGATAGCTTTAGGAGATTGTCAAGTTTAGACTATGAATACAGAAATTACAAACTTTAGATCATTTGGGTTAAGGATCAAACTTAACCTCAAGGACATTCTGTTGATGGTAGATCTGTGATTCTATGTACCTCATAAAGTGATCTGGCATTCCCAAAGATGAAATCAATGGACCTTGTATGAAACATTCTCTAAAGTAATGTCTCCCTTTATCATCATGAAGTGTGTCTTGAGCACCATAAAATCCACAACCATAAAATGCAGCTTGGTCACCTGCAATCCTGAGTGCCACTGCCTGGCCACCAACATCACCAGGAGATGCTGGGGGTGCTGTATTCTTCACCAACACCCAATTAAAAAAATTCACGATATTTGGAAAACCCAAATAAGTTATGATCTTGTAGTCATATTAAAATAGCTAATTCTATAATTAACAACTTAACAATATATGAACATTACCTGAAAGCTAATATTATAAGCTACAAAGTTGGGAGCAAAGATGGCAACGGAAGAGCTGTAGACTGTCCCTCCTGTGGAATTTGCGGTGTCATTCCATGCTATGGACGTTTTGAGGTATCCCTGACCTTGGAATATCAAATTCGTCTTGTTAGCGTGTACAACAACCTTCTCCCTGCCACCATAAGCGCTGGGTTAATGTCTTGTATTCAACCCGAGATATAACCCGGGATGATGATCCGAAACCCCGAATCTAAACCGAAAACTTTTCTGACCCATACTATGTCTGATTCGGGGTCCGGATCTGACCGGTGGAGATTAGGGTTTTGGGGGTTTCTCAGTTTCCGTGCCACCACACTATTCATTGTAATCTTTGTTTCGATCATAGTGAAAACTCTTCTCCATTTTCACCCGTGGATGTAGGTTTCAAGCCGAACCACGTAAATCGTCTTGTTCTCTTTGTGCAATTGATGTTTGCTTTATTTTCTCTCTTCTTGTTTGCTGCATACGATCCTAGATCTAGGTTTACGCATAACAATAAGGCATTTACTTACTGATTACATACTCAGTAAGTTGATGCTTATTATTTTATATGCAATTTTATTTTATTTTAATTTTCTTTTTCCTTCTGTGAATATCATTTGGTTTTATGTATCTCTACTAGCACATTATCATCTAAATCCTATATTCATGTTGAAATGCCGATTGGGTCAACCTTAATTCTAGACGTAATTGAGATTCAGCCACAAAACAGAAGATGCTCCTTAACCCAGTAAATCCTGAACTTTTCTATCTGTCTTCCCTTACCTAATAAAGCTTAGGTATAGAGCGATCTCATGGAGTTTTACAATATGAAATAAACAAAAATGGGTGGCGACCTCATACTAATTTAGTTCCCTGTGTTGATTTGTAATGCATACAACTAAAGCAACGCATTGAAAATAACAACAATATAATAGATCAAATTTATCCATAATGCTAAAAATGTGACTAGGCTTAGAATTCACCTGTAAACACCGGAATCAAGTAAGATGAGGGTTCTGGTGAGGCTAATGTCAGGAACAACATCTACTGCCTTCTGCACACTACTGAATTTCGCACATCCCTTCAAATCGACAGTTAATACAAGGGACACATTATAATCTGACACAATCCTAGACCTCCATTTGGTCTTGTCACATTTTTTCTTATGCTTCCCATGATGGTGGTGGTGATGCCGTCTTGACGCATGACAAGCGATGCGCTTTAGGAAAGAGAGAAACTCATCTATGCCACTTTGCTTCACCACCCTATTGATAAAGGTAAGTTCAAGGCCATATTGTGTACTAGTAAGACTAATACTAGAAGTATTGGTATTGAGAGCAACTAGAATGGAAAGAAGTGCAACAACCAAGGCTGAAATCCAAAAGAAAAAGGTTTTGCTTTTCATGGTTGAGTTGTTGGGGTGGTTGTTGTCCATGAACAAGTTTTTTGAGCAAGTGATGTTGGGGTGAGGTATCTTTTGGCGGGGAGGGTTGAACTTTTCTATTTATGTGTGAGGGGGTGAGTGCTGATTGGCTTAAGAGGCAAGAAATGGGTATATATGCATTTGTGTGAGGAAAGATTATCATAGCTTCTGTTTAAAAGTGAGAGGATGTTGATAGAAAGATATGGAAAAGTGGAGTTTGCAGGATGCACACGCTAAGCCATACCCATATCCACATGCACAAACACAGAGGGAAGTGGTCATGATGAAAGCAGTGATAGTGCGGGGGGTGATTGTGTGTGTGTTTTGCTGTGTGCTACTTGACTTTTTTAAGACATGGTGATGGTCGGTGGGACGGCTAAATGGTATTACAGCCTGTGGAGATGATAAGCTTACTTGCTTAGGAGGCAATGAGCAGGTCAGATTGAATTCTAAGACTATTGGTATGGTGTGAACATATTGTTATTTCTGTATACTTTATATGTGTACGATTCCATAAAGTATAAGAAGAATATTTGAATTAAAACAAATGAAATCTACTTACTTGACTCGGATGATTGAAAACTTCACTTGACTTGATTAAGGCTAGTGTTTAACACTATGTCCTTAAGACAGATCTTGTCCCTTGTATTGGTGCTTACAATCTTTTCGGACGTCTGCCTCCTAAGATACAATGATCTACACACAGAATAAGCACTACAATCTGTGTGTCTGGCGAACCAACTTGTGTTTGTATCTCTCTCTCTCTTACACTGACACTGACACTAACATGAATACACTATGCCTTGTTAGTGGACACAACCTTTGATGTTCATGTCCCACTTATAGATTGTTCATGTCTGTTCGGAATAGGTATATGGACACAACCTTTGATGTTTGAACAGACATAAATGCACAAAAGTTGCAATTTAGTAGCCACCTATACATTCGTACGTAACATATATGTGTGAAAGTGAATGATTTAAAATGCACTTATATATCCGTACAGAATAGACATGTGTCAATACGTGTGATGTAATAGTCACATGTGTGCCTATTCAGTCTAACAGTCACCAAGGGCATAACTGTAAAACTGACATGTATCAATACGTGTGATATAATAGTCACGTGTGTCTATTCGGTCTAACAGTCACCAAGGGCATAACTGTAAAACCGTATGAATAGGCACACCCTCAAAAAGGCAAAACTGTAAAACCTATGCATAGAAACATGTCCCCCTAGGTATTTATTTTCTCTTATTGACCCAACCCAACCTAACCCGGTTTGGCATTTGCGTGTGTGTGTTTAAATATAGGCTTGACCCATATTGACTAGGTCCTCCCCCATCTACAAAATAGTGGTGCCTCTTGGGGCCCAAACTTATGTTCAATATTAGTATATATGAACACACAAAATTTTATGGGTTAGTCCATGTGGGACTATTCAAATTTCACACTTTTACTAGTTTTACTAGTGATCAACCAGACACTTTTGGAAACAATTTCTCATTCACCCATTAACGGTTTTGAGCATCCAACTATACAACATTGTTCTCCTCATTGAGGTGAACATGAACCCATGTGGGCCCGGCTCAAAATACTTGTGGGTTCCACTTTTATTTTGTCTCAAAGATGCCTACTCAGTACAATTTTGAATCTGAGCACAAAAAATTATAGGTGTCTTCAAAACCATTTCTAACAATCCCCCACATGAGTGAAATTGGCTTACTAAAATGAAAATCCAGACACTGATAGAGAGTACTTTTGAAAAGTGGCTGTATAGGGAGAGATAGCTTGCGGCTTTGAATCTTCCTTTGTGAAAGACTATCGGATTTACAAGCTAACTAGTGAACACAATGTTTGAAATTGTTTAACCGTTTGTGTAAACCAAAATAATAAAATTCATACAACCGTTTGACTTTATGTAATTAATGGAAATAATTTCATGTGAGATCAATTGATTTACTGTATTGTGTCTATGATGAATATGTCGAGACTTACCATTATACATACAACTTTGTGCCCTACCACTTGTTGATTGGCTATGATAATGTTTATATATAGCATACATAGGTTTCGACCATATTGGAATATCTTCTAAGAAATAACGAAGCCACTCTGCTTCTTTTTCTGCTTTATCCAATGCGATAAACTTAGATTCCATTGTGAACCTAGTAATGCAAGTTTTCTTAGATGATTTTCAAGATACAGTTCCACTACCAATTGCAAAGACATATCCACTAATGGATTTTGTGTCTTTCGAGTCGGATATCCAGTTTGTATCACTGTACCCTTCTAATACAACAAGATACTTAGTGTAATGTAATTTATAGTTTAGAACGTATCTCAAATACCTTAATACCCTAACTAATGCCTTCTATTGGTCCGCTCCTGGGTTAGTTGTGTATTTACTCAACTTCCTTACATCATATCCCATGTCCGGTCGAGTGCAGTTCATTATATATATTAAACTGCCTATTATTCTAGAATACTCTAGTTGATATATACCTTCACATTTATTTTTAACTAGATGATGATTTACATCTATAGGTATTCTTGTAAGACTGTTTTCATAATTTTGGAATTTCCCAAGTACTTTTTCAATGTAGTGAGATTGAGACAAAACAAATCCATTATATGTTTTAGTAATCTTTATTACTAGTATCACATCTGCAACACCTAAATCATTCATGTCAAACTAACTAGTTAACATATTTCTGGTAGCCTTAATAATATAATTATTGCTACCTATAATGAGCATATCATCAACATAAAGACATATAATAACATGACAATTTGTGGTATCTTTAACATATACACATTTGTCACATTAGTTAATTTGAAATCCATTTGACATCATTACATTGTCAAAATTTTCATATCATTGCTTTGAAGTTTATTTTAATCCATAAAGCGATTTAATAAGCTTACACATTTTATTCTCTTTTCTAGGAACAATAAACCCTTTTAGTTGTTCCATATAAACTTTCTCATGCAATTCATCATTCAAGAACGCAGTTTTAACATCAATTTAATGTATTTCTAAATTATGTAGCGCTGCAGTAGCTATTAACATACGGATGAATGTTATTCTTATTAATGGTAAATATGTATCAAAATAGTCCACACCTTCCTTTTGCTTGTATCCCTTAACAATAATCCTAGTCTTGTATTTGTCAAGTGATCCATCCACTTTCAACTTCCTCTTGAATATCTATTTATATCTGGGAGGTTTACTATCTGGTGGAAGATCCACCAGTTTTCATGTGTGGTTTTGTAATATGGAATCAATTTCACTATTGATAGCCTCTTTCCATAGAGGTGCATTAGGAGTGAACATTGCTTCCTTGAAGCTTTGAGGCTCATTTTCTAATAAATAAATTAAAAAATCTAGACCAAACGTTTTTTAACATTTTTGTCTTTTTACTGCGTTTAGGTTTAATATTATCTCCTTTTGGAGAGTTGTTAGACGTAGTTTCATAAGATCTTTTAAGAGATCTTGACTCTTGTACATTATTACAAGGAAATATTTGTTTAAAAAATAATACATTCCTAAATTCAATGATAGTACTAACATTTATATCATGAATAACAGATTTATGAATGAGAAATTGATATGCACTACTGTTATGAGCATAACCAATAAATATGTCATCAACTATTTTAGGTTCTATCTTAATCTTTTTAGGGATAGAGACCATCACTTTTGCTAAGCATCCCCACACTCTTAAGAATTTATAGGAAGGATTTCAACCTTTCCATAATTCATAAGGTGTCTTATTTATTTTCTTATGAGGCATTTTGTTGAGAATGTAATTTGTAGAAAGAATTGCTTCCCCCCACAAATTCTGGGGTAAACCAGAACTAATTAACATATCATCGTCATTTCTTTTAAGGTTTTATTTTTCCATTTAGCAACTCCATTTTGCTGAGGAGAATAATGTGTGGTGATTTGGTGAATAATACTATGTTGTGCATAGAACTCACCAAATGGTGATTCATATTCACCACCTCTATCACTTCTTAGAACTTTAATCTTTTTATTGAGTTGATTTTCAACCACATTTTTATGATGCACAAACATTTCTAAAGCCTCATCCTTATTCCTTAGCAAATACATATAATAGTATCTTGTGCAATCATCTATAAAAGTAATAAAATACTTTTTACCACCTCTAGTTTGAACGAATTTTAAATCACAAATATTACTGTGAATTAATTCTAGAGGTTCAGTACTTCTTTCAATAAAACTAAAATGTGATCTAGTTAATTTTGCTTTTACACAAGTTTTACATTTATGATCTAAATCAATATGAAACTTAGGTAGAAATACTAAATTAACTAATCTACGCATAGTATTAAAATTTACATATCTTAGTTTATCATGCCAAACATCAGACAATTCAAGCATATAAACAGAAGAATAAATTTTATTAATATTGGGAATATAGTCATTACATTTAATTTGAAGAACACATTGCTCATATACCCCTTTCTTACATACATCCCACTCTTGGTGAGAATAAATTTTTCTGACTTGAAAACCAACTTGAATCCTACCTTACTCAACGATGAACCAGATACAAGGTTCTTACGGATGTCTGGCACATGCAGCACATCATTTAAAGTAAGTTTTTTTTCCCGAAGTCATTTTCAACACCACCTTTCCTTGTCCTTCAACTTTTGAAGTCACAGAGTTTCTCACGAAAAGTTGGTCTCCGTTATTCACTAGTTGATAAGATGAGAACATTTTTCTTTCTGAACATACATGGCGAGTAACCCCAGTGTTCACCCACTATTTTTCGGTATTCCTTACCAAATTAACTTCAGAAACCACTGCAAAGAGGTTTATATCAAAAATATCTTAAGAAAGACGATCCACTTCGGTCATGTTGGCTTGGGCGACTTTCTGGTTGAAGTTCTCTTGATCAGTGCGCTTGCGACAATCTTTTGCACGATGCCCTAGTTTATCACACACGTAGCATCTTCTTTTGAACTTCTTAGATGTGCCACCTTTAAGACCCATGAATGGTCCTTGGCTGTTCTGCTTCATTTTCTTCTTGTTGATTTTTTGTTCCACTATACTTATCTTGGATTCGATGGTTTGATTCAACAGTTTTCTTTCCAAAATGTGGTTATTTTCTTTAATCCTCAATCTCACGATTAAATCTTCAAGTTGCATTTCTTTACGCTTATGTTTCAAATAATTTTTGAAATCTTTCCAAGATGACGGTAATTTTTCAATTATTGTTGCCACCTGAAAAGAATCACTTGCAGACAATCATTCTGAATGAATTTCATGTAGGGTTAGTTGAAGGTCTTATACTTGACTCATAACAACTTCGAGTCCACCATCTTGTATTCAAGGAATTTACCCAAAATGTATTTCTTCATTCTGACATCTTCCGCTTTGTATTTCTTATCCAAGGAATCCCATAATTACTTTGTAGACCTGATTGGACTATACACATTGTATAATGTGTTATCCAATCAATTTAAAATGTAGTTCTTACACTAAAAGTTGGCATGTTTCTATGTGTTCATCGTAGCCACAACCTGCCTGTCAAATTCATTCTCTTTGAGAGTGGGTGCATCCTCATAGAGAAACTTGGCCAAATTCAACATTGTAGGGTAAAACATCTTCAGTTGCCATCTCTTAAATTCGGTACCATTGAATTTCTTTGATTTTTCTTCATGGTTACTCAGAACGAGAGTAATGATTGGTATCACAGAGGGGGGGGTACAATCATACTTGTATTACTGGTTGTCATTTATGTTATATAAATATAAATAGAAGTTTAATTGATATAAAGAAAGAAGAAATATAAACAGAGTGTACAAAGAATAATGAAATAACATAAATCTGTCTTAAGATTGTTATTTCTATATACTCTATATGTGCATGATTTTGTAAAGTATAAGAAGAATATTTGAATTAAAACAAATGGAATCTACTTGCTTGACTCGAATGATTGAAAACTTTACTTGACTTGATCAAGGGTAGTGTTTAACACTATGTCCTTAAGACATGTCTCATCCCACACACTGGTGCTTATGATCTCTTCGGATGTTTGCCTCCCAGGACTTGGATGATTGAAAACTTCACTTAACTTGATTAAAGGTAGTGATTAACACTATGTTCTTAAGACAAGATCTTGGCCCTTGCACTGGTGCTTTCGATCTCTTCAGACGTTTACCTCTCAGGATACAATGATCTTCCACACACAGAAGAAACACTATAATCTGTGTCTGGCAAACAAACTTGTATTTGTATCTCTCTCTTACACTGACACAAATGCATTATGTCTTGGACAAATTTTGGATGTAAAAAATGATGGAGGGACCACTTATTTATAGACTATTCATATCTGTTTGGAACAGATATAGGGACACAACCTTTAGTGTTCAAACAGACATAAATGCACAAGAATTGCAATTTAGTAGCCACCTACACATCAGTACAAGATGAAATCTATATGTGTTTAAATAATATAGGTCCAACCCATGTTGGTTAGGTATTCCTCCATCCAGAAAACAGTGGTGCCCCTTAGGGCCCAAACTTATGTTAAACATTAGTGTATATGAACACACAAAATTTTATGGGCTAGTCCATGTGGGACTATTCAAATTTTACACTTTTACCAGTTTTGCCGGTGATCACCTAAGCACTTTTGGAGATAATTTATCATTCACCCATTAATGGTTTTGAGTACCCAACTATACAACATTGTTCTCCTCATTGAGGTGAACATGAATCCATGTGAGCCCACCTCAAACTACTTGTGGGTCCCACTTTTATTTTGGCTCAAAGATGCCTATCTAGTTAGATTTTGAATCTGGGCACAAAAAATTATGGGTGTCTTCAAAACCGTTTCCAACACATTTTTTTACCAACTGCATAGATGATGCAACCGAATGACTTTATTCTCACTTGGGACTAGTTTGCTAGATGAGTTGTTTAACAAAGAGATCTATTGATCTTAATACTACCAAAGCCAGAGAGGGGGTCGTTTTTTGTTTGCATTGGTGGAGCCAGACATTGCTTGTTCGGTTCTTACAACTGAGTGTTGTGCAGCTTGTATTGGCCTTTAGAAAGGCCTTGATTGCATGGTGATGGATGTGATTCTTGAAGGAGATTGTCTTGAGGCTATTTCCTTCCTCAAGAATGACTTTGAGTTATGCCCTTGGACTGTTAAATGTATTATTCAAGATTGTAAGACATTAGCCAGTAAACTTAACAATGTTTCTTACTCTTGGGTTAGACAGAACCTCAATGAGCCTGCTCATATTGTGGCAAATTGGGGTTCTAATAGTCCTATTAGTGAGGAATAGGTGTCTGCCTCCTGTGTAGGTTGAGAACTCTGTTTCTTCGGATCTATGTTCCAATCTGGGGGCTGTCCCGGATTAATCTTCTTTATATACTATGTTTTAAGTACCAAAAAAAAGAAAAAAGAAAGAAGATCTAGATGACTCAGGACTCTTCCTCATGGTAGCTGAAGTGGCGGCCAAAAAAAGCTCCGCATTTTCACCACTTTATCATCTGCTCATGTTCCCCAATAGGTCTCACTAGGGCTCTACTTGGTTGCTAGTTAAGTAATGGAAAGTAAAGTAAAACAGTACGGATCTTCAAAAATCCAAATGGAGTGGCTGTTTG
>JAOXJP010108702.1:0-14173 GCA_025762735.1 Platanus orientalis | reverse complement strand
AATGAGAGAGAGAGAGAGAGAGAGAGAGAGAGAGAGAGAGAGAGAGAGAGAGAGAGAGAGAGAGATGCCAATGTTCCACGTTGACCATGTCAGTGTATTTCTTTAATCTTGGTGTGTACGTTAAGATAAGCTGATAAAACAATTTGAATATGGAAGTGTTAACTTGATTGATTCCTAGTTATTTTAATTAATTATGTCCATAGTTTTCTGACTCCTCCAATTGACTCTTCCGAGTTGACTCAACTCAATCAAGTTGCTAACTTTAGATACTTGTTTGACGTAGGCCAATTCCGTGATTCAAATGTCTTGTTAACTTAATAATGATCAAGCAAGTTATAATACAATAAAAAAACTTATTTTGGGGCTTGAGGTTTCTTTTTTAAAATCTCTAATAAATAAACAAACAAATACATTCAAAATCCTTAGAAGAAAGAAAAAATAAATTTTTTAAAAGAATGAAAACTAAAATAGGAACAAAAATAAATTTTAATTTTAACTTAACCATATAAACTTATAATTTAGAGATTGGATAGTATTTTATTTTTGTATTTGTGTTGAAATGATGTATTTTTATATTAATATTAATAATATATTTTTACCTTGTTATGGTATTATATTATTAATAATTTGTATAATTTATTTTTGGATTTTCAAGTTATATTACAAAATAGTTATACTTAATCAAGAAAATGGACAATAATTAACCAAAATATTATGTATAATTTTTAAACATTTATTATATTTAAACTTCAATAGTATAACCAATCATGACGCCCTAACTTAACTCCAAAAACTCTCTAATTAAGTTGACTCTAGAGTTATTTGAATCGGTAGATTCTGAATTTTTCTTAGTATTATTTTGTATCTTTTTTCCTTCTTATATCATAATTGAAGTTTACGTAACCTTCGCTTCAGCCAGTCTTGCCTACCGGAAATAGAGATTAAAGGACCTATCTCCTCTACACTGTGGGTCCCCCTCCCCCCTGGAGTGGTGATACGTACATCGCAATACAGAGGAATTTTGCTGGTGAAGCACAACCCGCTGATGGGTCTACGATTAAGTTACGTGTCAACTGAGTTGGCAGTCCAAAAGGTCAAGGGCATCAGCCCTCTTCCACATGGCTTGTTTCAGACAAATATTCTTTTCGAAAAGACTCTCTAAAAAAAAAAAATAGTTTTGTTCATTCAAGAATATTATTCTTAGGCTAAAAATGCAACAAAAAATTGGTCATGCCGACATGAATAAAGAGAATTGTACATATGACTAAACCAGAAGGTCTCTCGTAAGGTGGACGGTCAGATCTGTTACATCATCTCTACGCGTAATAGAAAGCAATTAATCATTGGACGTTTCGGGGAAAACCTTTTGCCCTAGAAAACACAAATGAGTAAAGTCTAAGGAAACACTAGGAAAGTTTATGCTTGATAGGACTAATCTACAACCTTTCTTTTGCAACAGCAGCAACAACTACACAACCAAAAAAACGAAAAGAAAAATATGACCATTCCACATTTTTCATGTTTTAATTAGCATTTCATATGGCCCATTTGACATTTTCCATTTTAATTGGCATTTCAAACATGCTAGGCCCAAGGTCTAATCCTTGGATGGGAGGTGGGGTGAGCAGTGCAAAGTGGTGTCGCTTGCTTGGGTTGTTGGTTTTGACTGACTCAAGCCAGTCCGGCTTCAAGCGATTGGGATGATGAAGGTCCACGTGGCTGTACCAAAAAAAAAAACATGCTAGGTTTGGATTCAATGTTTCCAACCCAAATCCGGGTTCCACCCTACTTCATTGCCACATTATTACCGTGGAAGTTGATGGGACATAAGATGTCATTGAGTACAATTAGATTATCACATGAGATTAACTTAAATTTGGAAAATTTTCTGCGTGAGAATCTTCTGTAGCTGATAAAAATAAGGGTATGTTAGGCGGCCACCTGTAATATAATCAAGGAAGAAAATGTTCAATGATGACAAAGTGTCTGTAGTGTTTATGGTGAGTTATAAGCTGACACATGATGTGTTTGGGGTTCAATAAAGTGTTCAGGTGTAAAAAAAAAAAAATGACACCAAATTAAAAAACACATGACGTGTCAATCAATGGCATGCCTACATAAGCTGTGTCAATACAGACAATCATTCTCCTACAATTATCTAATTTTAAATTCCTAAAGAATTTGTAGTGATGGTTCAAAATGAACTCATTAAGATTTATATTGATTTGTTAACTAAAATTCGAAATTAAGTCATATTATGCTTTTTATAAAATAAATTGATATATGTTATCATTCATATCTTGGTGATGAGTGAAAATCAATCCATTAAAAACCCAATGAATTTAGGCCCAGTCTGGTTGCCATGAAAAGATTTTCTCATGACAATTTTCTCAAAAAATCATTTTAAGCTGTTTGATTGCCATGACAAGTTGGTTTTTTCATGTTTTTTTTTTTTATGATTCTTTTCTTTCCTTTTCTTGCGGGATTTTCTTTTCTTTTCTACATAATTCATGGCAACCAAACTGGGTCTTAAATGAATTCATTTTCAACCATCACATTATGACTTCAAATGCATTGGGAATTTGACATTAAATGATTTAATTACTTGTGGCTTCCAAACACGGCCTAAATAAATAAAATAAAAAACCTGGCAGCAAGTGGCAATGATGTTCAATGTACGTCAAGTTACCAAAAATTTAAAACTTCCTCACCAAATTCAAACCCCTCCACGGCATGGTGTTCAGTGAATGTCACAGCCAATTTTTTTTAATCTTCAGAGGAACCTTCGCCGCCGAAATTTCCAGGTTGTTCAGATCAAGTTGTGGAACCGCCCAGCCTGATGTATGCCATGTGTCCTGATTTGTTAGCAAGAGTCATTAATCCATAGATAGACCCCTATTAAGTATGCATTAAGATTTCAAACTAATATAAGAGGAGTGAAGCTTTAGAAATTAGACTTTCTCTTGATGTTGATGAAAGAAGAAAAATAAAGAGGTCAAACTCAACAATTCAATTCCCTATACTTTGTTAATTATATTGTTTGGAAATCTAATCCCACTAATTATGGGCCAAAGATTCTGCTTGCTCTTGATCAGGTTGGGCTTAGATCTATTATTATTCTAATTACATTGTTCGGTCACATGACGGCTCACCAACTAAACGCAACCCACACTCCGGCCGAGTATGTTTCAACAATTGTAGGCCCATATCACTATTAGATTTTCGTTTTGTTTTGTTTTTGATAACCGAGATATCCAGGCCTCTTAGAGAATCTGACTAAATCATCGGGGCACATGGACACCCTGCCTATCCCACACACCGAATAAATTGGATTTTTTATGCCAGGACAAGTGGCCCCAAGGGGTGTTCATTTCGAACTCAGGACCTCTGCTTCCTGAGGCAATTAGATTTTATTCCATATATTTTTTTTTATATATAATGAAGTGATACAAGATGGACCCGGGCTGTGGTTCTATGCTTGACATGAATCACATGGCCCACCATCGTTGAACCATGGTTTAACCCATTATCAGTGGGCACTGAGGCCTACAATGTCAAGCCCATTAGAACTCGGCTTGCATGATGGAGAGTACCTCATAGGCCTCACACTCTTGAATGCTGTGAAGTTAGACTAGATGTGAACAAGTACTTGGGAGCATAGCCTAATGGGATGGACCCTAGGTGTACCCAGGCTCTAGATTTTTGGAATTTACCGTTAGATTGGAATATTTTATCTCGAGTTTGCACAATTTGTATCACTTTATTTTATTTATTTACACTGGCCATATCTTATCACCGTCCAATAAAAATAAACAAATTGACCTTGGTGCGTGTAGTTTATTGGGAACCAAGTTGACTTTGGCGCCATCAGAATTAGAGGAATAGCATAGGCGTTGAACAGCACATGGATTGCTTTTTCTATTAATCTGTCCACCTTTACAGAGAGGATCCCCCCAAGTTGGGATTTGCTCTAGTGTGTTTACAGGAACTGGAAGTGATGATATGCATGAGAAATGAAGGGTTACTAAATACTGTAGTTTCTAAGTTCGATGGTTCTTTTGGTTTGGGTTCTGTTTAATTTGTAGTAATGACTTATAAGAGAAACCGGTTCATTTTATGATAAGAAGAGATTAATATATTAACCAGAAATATTCTGTTCAAGGGCAGTTACATCCGAGAGGAGGAATCGAGATCCAGCAATTTAACAATTTTGAAGTCTGTTCAAAGTTTGCTAACCGATGGGCTACAGATTTAGCACATCAATTGGCATGGACACAAGTAACCTGATCAAAAAAATTGAGTAATGATCCGAGGACAAATAGAACTGGGATTGGAAAGGAGCACTAAAAACTAGGTGAGAATGAATCTTGTGAGAACTGTGAAAACAGCATCAGGGTACGGACACATCAGCGCCGAAAAGTGATAAGTGCCCCCCAAAAAAGTGCAAATCAGTTTTTGATACTGATGCATCAGCCCCTCTGGTGCTGTTTTCACGGTTCTCACGAGATTCATTCTCACATAATCCAAGCCCGGAAAGGAGGGCATTTTTTTTAGAGAAAGAGGAGAATACATTATTTGAAAGGTTTCCAAACGCCCGCTAAACCTCTACATTTGCTACTTTCATTAGAACCAACTTACGAACTGGTTTGCTGGGAACCAGTTTGCAATTCACCCCTAACCTAGCTGATTCAGATAACGAGGGTAAATGGATAGAGCAAATAGTAGAGGGGTGGTTGAATGATCTTTCTCCTCTAAAAAGTCGTGTGTTTGGCGTGTTTAGGTGAGCAAAGTGTTCCTTTGGGGAACATTGCCCAACACTAAAGACAACCTGTGGATTCTTCTTCAAGGCTTTGACAGAGCCAGCCACTCTATGCAAGCTGTGGATTCCTTTTTAAGGCTTTAACAAAGCCAACTATGACAAATATTCACCCTTGACCAAGTAACTCCCAAAGACTTTTGACAAGTAAGTCTCTTGACCAGTGTTGCCACACCTTGAGTCTACACAAATGAGAAAAAATTTAACTGAAATAATAGAGTCAAAAGATGCTTCTCAGAAGATTGAGATTGTCCTTGGACTGCAATGAAAATCAACCAGTCCCATCTCCAATTAAATTAAGAGCTTCACGTGCAGCCTTCGCTTCTGCTTCTGAATCTCCCACTGATAAGTTGATCATGCCTCCTTGAGCTTTAAGAGATTTATCCCAGCATTTGGATAACAAAACCAAAAGAACCCATTGATGATGAAATTTGCACCATTCACTAATAACTAAGCAGTTTCTGCCATATAAGTACCTGATCAGATCACTGCAAAGCTGAAGAATATGGTTTGCTTGGCCCAAGTGTGCAAATAGTAGAAGAAAAAAAGTATAAATCATCTCCTCCTGGACAGCAACAGCGTTACGAAAGGCAAACAAATTTTCAAGCCTGCCTAGTATATTATGACCACACCAGATATGATAAATTTCATCCAATCTTCCTTTGACACGTCTTTCATTAAGAAGAGTAAAAAACTGTTCTTCCATGAAATAGTTTGTGTTAGGAAGCCATTACCCCCCAGCTACAGCCAAATCAACATGATTTAGCCAGAGTAGAATGAATAGAATGTGTTCACAATACAAAAGTATGAAACCACTAAAATGAGCAAGATTCCTCTATTTCAGATGACCTCTGTTTCAGATGATAGTCGATACAATACCTGCCATGTTGGAATTACATTATGAGTACACAGCCATAGGAAAACCTGCCTGATGTCTATATTTTGCTTTAAGCCTAACAAATAAATTCTAAAAATTTGGTCTAAGTAAAGAAGAATGTCCTTCTTAGCTTGAATAGAATTGAAAACAGATCCCACAGAAAATTTTCCATTCTTCATGATATCTGACCTGGCTGTGTCAGGTACATGGATTGAAGTAATAGCATTGCCCAAATCAAGAAGAAATACCAGATTTCGAAGTTCCACCTACCAGCGGTTATACAACTTCCTTCCAACCCATTCATGAATTACAGGAGCAATTAGACAATACCCCTGACTGAACTTTTAAACTAACTTCTAGTGTGAATTCTTCATATTGGCAGAGATGTAGCTGATGAAGATAACGTTTCTCATTGTCACGTGCTAACTGTACCAATGATAGTAGCTCAAAATCTTCTTTGAACCAATCCTAATTATGGATGGATGGATGGATCACCGTTTCTTTGCACAGATGATAGTGACTCGATAGTTTGGAGCCTTTTAGCATTGGGAGTCTTGCAGGAGGTTGGAAAATAAGACTTGAGATGGTGTGTTTCAGGTCAAATATCTGAGAGAAACTGCAGTGGGTAATGACCTTTGAAGGGAGCATCAGAAATTTTACAGGCACTTGGAAGAATCGGCTAGATCTGGAATTGGTATGGGACTTACAATGCTTTTTTAAAATTTGTCTTCACTCCTTAGGGAGGTAAATGATATAAAATATCCAAAGGAAACCAAAAATATGCAATCATACAGTCTAACTAATGAGTCGATGACAATTACTTCAGCCAATATAACCCACTTATTATTGATGAATAAAAGGATTCTTTTGTGCCTTAGTACTTACCACAGAAGCCGGGAAGAGCTTTTGGATGTAACAATAATTTGGCATAAATTGTCCCGATCTCATGATCATTTATACACAATGAGGTTTCGATGTCATAACATTTACCTTAAGATTGGCTGTTCATATTTCTATTGTTTCTTACATATTAAGCGTATGTAAAATGTTTTCATTACATTGTTTTGGGAGTAAATTCATTGAACAGGAGTTATATTGGCCAGTGTGTTTGCTGTCTCCACAGATTCAATGCAGTGCTCATATGATTCCAAAGGGAATAGTATCCTCACTATTCTCTTGCTAATCAAAGAAAGGTTGCATTTGCAAGGAGAAGATGCAAAACATTCACATTCCAGGATAACATGAGCAAAAGTAGTGCTGTTGAAGGCATTGTCCTCGTGGGTTCTTTGAATGGGTTTGTAGGTAGAAGTATATTCCGGCAAAACCTAGAGAACATCCAAGAGGAGCAAGTAAGGGAACAGCTGAACAGGAAATATTGCGAGAGGACATTAATGTCCATTGTTTGGTAGGTCTAATGAAGGCATGGTTAAGACTTCCAAGAACTTCCTGGAGTACTGGACTAATGTCTATTGTTTGGTAGGTCTAATGAAGGCATGGTTAAGACTTCCAAGAACTTCCAGGAGTACTGGACGGACTTTCCCCATAACAAGTTCTACAGTGCAGCACAGAGAGAGTGTGTGGAGCTGGTAAAGCAACTCCTACCGACTCGGGCTATTTAACTAGGCCATTGATCTTAATGGTGGATGTCGTTGAGGAAGAGGAACCCAACAAGATGAACACAAGAAACATTGTGATGGTCATTGCACCAAACATGACTCAGGTAATTAATACAACACATCGAACACCTCATTCAAATCCTTGGGTTGTTAACCAATCTTGTATACTAAACTAAAGCTCTTTCCCTCAATTAGATGTTTGATCCATTGGTGACTCTAATGCACACTATTGATGAACTTGCTCAAGACCCTGATCATGAACACACTAAGGGAACGTTAAGAGACCGCAGCAGAAGGATATTCATCCTTCTCTTCTTGTTCACCTGAATGGCAAACTGATGAAGACTTCAACAGTAGGCAAGAGATGAACATAAGCTGTGAATTGAGAAGACCAACTTCAGACTATAGTGATCATGCCACTACAACCGCATTAGCAGAGACAAAGATGAAGATGATTCTTAAATGAGATTGAAGAGCGCTTCTGCAAGTGAGCTCAGACAAACAAGAAAAGCCTAACAGAGAAGTTAAGAAGCACAAATGATGGCCCTGAAGAATCAGCCGGAGGCCTAGGGTGGAGCACCTCAATCAGAGCAGCTGCTCCGGCTTCAACATGGAGTCTTGTTTTGCAGTATCAGACAGCAAAATGGGAATTCAGGCTTAACTACAAGTGATCCAGAAGACTCGTGGATAAGTATGATTTCCATGGGAGAGTTGAACAGTGAAAGGAGCCCCTTCAAAAGGATGTGAAAACATTAGACAAGCAGATGGAGTCCTGCCACACTATTTCTTTGCCTTTGTTTGTGTCTGGTGAATTTGCATAAGGCTTTATATTCTGTAACTAGGAACTACTTGTTTGCAGTTTTTTTATTTTCTTTTTAGTTTTTACAGCCAGCTGTTGCTGCACCTGTAAACTGTACGCTTTGGCAGGCTTTCATCACACAAGGATTGAGAATGGTTTTCTTGTGGTGAATTGTGAGGGACCATGCTAGGTCTGGAGAGAGATGGGACCGGATATATAAGAGGGGAAGCAGATTAAAGCTTTTCTTTCGGTAGCCGGCCAAATGACTAGAGGATCATCGGTCTACTCCCGGTTCAGCTCTAGGATGAATTTGTGCTCATTTTGTATGCTTCAGTAGCAAAGGAATTCTGAAGGACTGAAAATTGTTTGTTTGTGGTGGACTGTGATGGACTAATCCCAATTCAGATCTGAGCTTGAACTTCCTATTTAAGCTTCATCAACAAAACAAAAATATCTAGTGGCTTGCATGCAAGACATGGTTTACGTCTGGACTGAATTTTATGCTTGCTTTGTATGCTTTATTAAGGATTTCTGATTTTAGTCTTTCAAGTGTGCAGAATTTTGTCCAGATAGCACATCAACTATCCATATTAAACAATAATCTCTACAACTGATAAGTATTTAGAGATACTTGGGTAGGGATTGATGTAGCATGCATGAGATGGATAAGATATAAAGAGATCCAAAGTTAAATAATTTAGCAAATCCAATGATACTAGATTCCTACACTAATCAAATGCACTTACAATTTAAATAAGGGAAATTAGTAATAGGAATCACTCATAAAACTAGCATGAGCATATAAAAATCTGAGAATAAAGTGCACCTATATGCTTATATTATCAATTACCATCCATACTAAAGATAGTTAAACATTCAATGAATATAAACCTACAAAAAGACTTGAAAACTAGGCTAGGGAATGTTTATATAATGTGCTGGCAGCAAGTATAAAGAGGTATATGGGTGTGCTAACACGATCAAAAGGTCACATAAACAAATGGTAAGCAAAGGGGTGTTGCTAGGCAAGAGTAGGGACTAATATGTAGGTCATAACCAAGGAGAGTATATGAGCAGATATACCTTAGTGTCTTGAAGCAATGTGCAAATCCCCTTGAGTAGTATTGTTGTTCAATGATATCCAGAGTCTCTTAGGTATTTTCTCAAAAACCTAGTGATGTGGACATTGTCAGCCAAGTGGGACCTACATAAGATGTGGGTGGGTCCCACAAATGCGAGCATCAAGTGTGGTCGTATGGAGAATCCTTGGAACCTGTTTTCTTTTCTCTTATTTGATTTTTCCAACAACATTATCTTGTTTAGGAGTCTTTTCTCTTATTTGTTCTTTCATAATGGACTAGGTCATGTGCAATGTTGATAGCTACCTTGTTGTCACAAAAGAGGGTCATGGGACCTGTCACTAGAAAGCACTTTATTAAGTAACTTTCTTAACCATAGGAGTTCGCAAATCCCATTGGTCATTAGATTGGAACTCCGCTTTAGCACTAGACCTGGCCACAATAAATTGCTTCTTACTATGCTATGTGACAAGATTTCCTAAAGCAAAGGAACAATACCTTGATGTGGACCATCGATCTATCAATGAGCCTACCCAATCTGCATCAAAATATGCTACCACAACTACTTATTGATGATCAAATTTTTGATACATAATTCCTTTGCCTGGGCATCCCTTTAGATATCTCAACACCCTGTAAACAGTTTGCATGTGTGCCTGAGTAAGAGCATGCATGAACTGACTAATCACACCCACTGCATATCCTATTTCAGGCCGGGTTAAAGATAAATAGATAAGGCGCCCAACAAGTCGCTGATATCAACTTACATCAATCAACCTCTCATTATCACCTTCTTTTAGGCAGTGATTAACCTCAATAAGAGTGACACATGGTTTATAGCCCATCATTCCCAAGTCCTTCAACAAGTCAAGAATACTTCCCTTGACATAGAAAGATTCTTTGTCGAGATCTAGCCACTTCAATCCCTAGAAAGTACTTTAGTGACCCCAAATCCTTAATTTCAAATTCCCTTGCCAGATTACTCTTAAGTAGCCTTACTTCAACTTCATCATTTATTGTGACAACAATATCATCAACATATATAATGAGAGCCGTTGTTTTGTTACCTGCTCTTTTCACAAATAAGGTGTGATCTACTTGACATTGTTTATAACCATTTGTAATCATTGTTGTCCGAAACCTCTCAAACCATGTTCTCGATGACTGTTTTAAGTCATAAAGTGTCTTTTTTAGTTTACACACTTTTCTCTTTGCTCCTAGAATTTGAAAACCTGGTGGTGTATCCATGTATACCTCATCTTCTAGGTCATCATGTAAGAATGCATTCTTCACATCAAATTGAAATAAAGGTCATCCTTGATTTGCAACTAGAGAAATTAGAACTCGTAGTGAATTCATCTTTGCTACGGGAGTAAAAGTCTCCTGGTAATCAATGCTAAATGTTTGTGTATACTCTTTTGCAGCTAGGCGGGCCTTGTACCTGTCAACTGTTTCATCAAATATATGCTTCATGGTAAATACCCACTTGCATCCAATTGTCATCTTATCATTTGGAAGAGTAACCAGCTCCCATGTTTGGTTCTTTTCCAGAGCTCTCATTTCCTCCTCCATAACGGCTCGCCATTGTGGCTGTACTAAGGCTTTAGATACTTTATGGGGAATAGTGACTGAAGACAAGGAAACAACATAGTTTTGAAAGAACGGTGATACAACATGATAGGAAACAAAGTTAAATATAAAGTGTTGAGTACATGTTCTAGATATAGGTATATTAGAATCATCTACTTCAAGAGGGGAAGACAACGTGTTACCTGTTTCAGGGACTGAATCCAAAGAAGACACTAGAATAGGAGCACAAGGATTCTGGTCACCCACTTGTTCTTGTCCGTCTACGTTACCTTTTTTATTTCTTTGAGTGTATACTTTAAGTTCAGTCTCCTCTCTACCAATACCAATTTTGTCAAAATAAAATGAAGGAAGTGGGACAAGAAGTGGAATTGTAGAGGAAGAAGACAACTCTTCACCTAAATGCTTCCCATGAAGAGGTGTCTTACCCGAAGAATAAGGGAATAGATTCAAAAAATGTTATATCCCGAGACACAAACTTCTTTTGGCTAAGTATGTGAAAGCACTTATACCTTTTTTGATCAACACTATAACCCAGAAAGACATACTTAAGTGCTTTAGGATCGAGCTTGGTACGATCAGATTTAGGTATGTGTACATAACAAATATGCCCAAACATCTTTGGGGGAAGAGAGAACAAGGAAGTGTTAGGTGATAAGACTTCAATTTGAGATTTAAACGAGAGAGCAGGGGGAAGACATTCTGTTCATGAGATAGGCGGCAGTTTGAATGACATCAGATCAAAAGGTTTTAGGCATATTCCTTGTAAACATGAGCGCACGAGCAATCTTACGTAAATGCCTATTCTTACACTCAGCCACCTCATTTTGTTCAAGAGTATCAAGCCAAGTGAACTAGTGGACAATTCCAGAAGCATCAAAGAATGAAGCCGGGGAGTTAGAGAGGTACTCTCTCCCATTGTCAGATCGCAAAATGCGAAATTTGGTGTCAAACTGTGTGTGAATCATGTTATAAAACGATTTGAACATAGTACACACATCATTTTTTTCTACAATAAGTATACCCATGTAACACGAGAATAATCATCTACAAAAGTAATAAAGTAACGGAAACCAGATAAAGAAGTAACAGGGGAAGACCCCCACATATCGGAATGAACAATATCAAATGGAGATAAACTTCTATCATAACTTAATGGATAAACTGTACAACAGTGTTTCGTCAATTGACAAGGTTTACAATGAAACTTATTCGAAGAAAGCTGATATTTGGGAAAAAATTTCCCTAATAAAGAAAATGAAGGGTGGCCAAGACGACGATACCACTGGAACAACTCATCTATAGTGGTAGGAGAGATGTCTGTCTTTATTGCTGAATATACGGTGGATAATTAAGGTGATGAATCCAGAAGATAGAGACCATCCTTCTTATACCCCATACCAATAGTCGTCTTTGTCTTTAAGTCTTGAAACACACAATGAGAAGAAAAGAAAGTGACACAGCAGTTAAGACTATTGGTAAGATGGTTAATGGATAACAGATTCAATGTAAAATTAGGTACATGAAGGACTGAGAATAACAACGAAGGAGTAACAGTAATGTCACCATATCTAATAATAGAGGAATAGGTACCATCTGAAATACGGACTTTGTCCTTGCTAGAACTGACACGGTAAGATTTGAAGAGGGAAGACATAATAGTCATGTGATGAGATGCTCTTGAATCAATGATCCAGAAATGCTATGAGGTGGAAACAGATGCAAATAAAGCTGATGCAGATGTACCTGAAGTCGAAGCTATAAATGATGAGATAGGGGCGGCGGATGAGGTATCAAACTGAGAAACAAACTGTCGGAAGGCCTTAATCTCATCTTCGGATAGATGACCCTCTGGTAAGGAGGTAGATGTGAGAACAACTAGTTTTGAGGGTATGAAAGTGACTGAATGTGCACTAGGTCTATTACCGCCAAAACGACCTCCATCTTTAACTGAGTTTGATCCACCTCTCTAGTACGAACATGGAGGGAGATCTTGTGCACGTCCATGTAAGTCCCAACACTGGTCCTTAGTATGCCTAGACCTACCACGATGCTCACACTTGAGGCGATCATGATCTTCATAGGTACAAAAGTGTCCACCACGACCATGAGTGGAAGGACCCCCACGGATACCTCGACTAAAGGTTGATATAAAGGTTAATTTCTCAACTGCTAATGATACATTCATCACACCACGCCTGCCCTATTCTTTGTGAATGTGTGCATACAGAATTCATGTTGAGGATTTTGGGCTCTAACCTACTCATACTTAGAGCTTAGGCCTGCTAGAAACTCAAACACCTAAATCTCCTCGACATGCTTCCTGTAGGCGATGCCATCCTTGGTATAGGAGGAACGGAATGTTGTATTGTGACCCAGTTCTTCCCACAATTTTTTTAGAGAGGCATAATAAATGGTTAGGGGTTGATCCCCTTATTTAAACTAAGCAATTTTCTGTCGCAATTGATACACTTTGGCAACATGGCCAATTTTTTAATAAGTCTGAGATAAAGACTCCAAGATTTGATGAGTTGTCTCTAAGAAGAGATAGTGATCACTGACTTCCGGTTTCATTGAACTCAACAACCATCCCTTAACCATAGCATTTTCGATTTTCCACTTTTGGTACTTTGGGTCATCCTTGGAAAGAACCTTTATTTCACCAGTTAAGTAATCTTTTTTGTACTTGCCCTGAATGTAGATCAACACAGATTTAAACCAAGTAAGATAGTTGGTCTCATCAAACTTCACAGTGGTGATCTGTACTTGCGGGGAATTCTTAAGAACAAAAGAGCTCTCCAAAATGCATTAAGGCTTGACTCCCCAGAAATCGGACTAGACTTCTAACTCTTAACTGTCATGATGTAGCCTAAAACTAACCACCACCAACACTACACACAAGCCCAATACGATCTCACAGATCCAGATACAACACGGCTACTCACAGAGGACGGTGTCAGAGTCAGGCATAGCCCAAAAACTTGCAGACACCACCAAATGTCGCAAACAATGGCCAATAAACTCACCGGGGAGTCAGGTATACATTAACAAGTACTAAGGCAATCACCAACAACATCACCATTATTATATGGTTTTTATTTTTATATTTATTTTTTGATAAAAAATTTAAAAAAAGACCAAAAATAACGTCTAGCGGTGACCTAGGAGCCAAAATTTCCTTCCCAATAGGCCAAATCTCAACAAAAATGAGGGAGAGTGGATCTTATAGTTTCCTTATAAAAAATCAAACCTTACTATGCCAATAAACCACACAAAAACAAAAAAAAAATTAAAAACAAAATTGAAGGGAAGCTAAATATGGCATCTAGCGATAACCTGGGAGCCAAAAAATGTTTGCCGACACTTCAAAACTCAACCAAATTGAGTGAGATCAAACCC
>JAOXJP010108691.1:0-14173 GCA_025762735.1 Platanus orientalis | reverse complement strand
TGGGTAGAGATTCCATTTGTTCTGGAAAAAAATAGTTGGGAAACTAATCAAATAGCCATGAATGTGATTTTCTATGACGTGAATAGTCACTTCATAGAAATATATATTGATGATCTGGTTGTTATATTTTAATAAAAGACGTAATCATTTGGTTGACCTAAAGAAGGTATTTGTTGAGTGTGGCTTGAATTCTACCTTGTGTTCCAGATGTTACTGATGTCTCAAGGAAGTACTGGTGATCAAGCCATCGCATTTGCCAGTCAAGCTTGATGGTGAGCTCGCTAGAGGGTTGTAGGGGGGTAGTGCGCCCCCTGCTAACCTGTTTTCGTAGCCCGATCCTCCACCCAGTTCTGTTCTCTTTTGTGTAACTGCATATATAAGATGTGTTAGGGTTTTCTGAGAGGCATCTCGACTTTGACAGAGAGAGAAAGGAGCGGAAGGGTGTATTTGGGGCTTAGGGTTTGAGAGCTTGTTTTCTTTGTGATCCCCTTTGTTCATAGTGAAATTTCTTGCCATCTTCGCCCACAGACGTAGGCTATAAGCCGAACCACATATATCGTTGTGTTATGTGTGTTTTGCGTTTGTTGTTTAATTCGTTTCTCTCTAGTTTGTGGGTTTAGTCACAACAGTATTTGAGTGAATGAAGTGACATAAACTTAAAATGATCTTACTCAAGTGTGACTTTGATCTTTAAGACAGTAACTTTATTGGGTTCCTCATCCATCAACATGGAGTTGAAGTCAACCGAAATAAGGTAAAGGCCATCCAAGAGGCCAAGTCACCTAGAAATAAAAAGGAACAACATTTTATCGATCAAAAAAAATTTTCCTTTACCTTTTTTCTAGACTCGATAGGAAAGATTTACAAATTTTCTCTTGATTAAATTTTGGTCAGAAGTAGATTTTAAATGAAAAAAGGAACATCAACAAGCTTTTGAGTAGTAAAGAATATCTTTGCAAGTCTCTAGTCTGCATACCACCAAGGAAGGATAAGCCAATTCGGCTTCACATTTTTGCAGTCGAGGAATCTTTTGGAGCATTAGCGCTGAGCAATCCGTGTATTACCAAAGATAAACTATAAATGCAGCCAAAAAATGATATTCTCTAATGAAAACAAATATATTTTTCTTTCTATTTCTCAGCAATTAAATTAAGGCATTATGTTCCATCTAATATTGCAAAGACTAAAATAAAATATATGTTATCACGGCCAATTCTATGTGGCCAAATTACAAAATGGATGTTAGCACCATTAAAGTATTGCCTTCAATATATACACCAAAGATCATAAAAGATTTGGTGTTGGCTAATGATTTTCAAACTATAGATAAAGTAGCTACTTAAGAGGTCATCAAGCTTTTTGAAGTGAGCACAATGGAAATTAACTTTGGATGGGTCAAATACTAAATGTCTAACCCCGGGGCATGGGTGATAATTACCTCTTCATCAGGGAATAAGACTAAATATGCATTCCAACTATAATTTAAGAGCACAAACAACAATCATGTTGATTTCCAAGTCCTAATTATCGGTCCAAAAATAGTATTGCAAATGGGGATTTGAATGCCCAAAGCTATTGGAATTTCCCAATCGGCATCAACAAGCTAAGTGATAATACAAATGCCACAACCATGTAGTAATTGGAAAGTTTTAATTATGTGATATTAATGTTTATTTCAAGGGAGAATAATCAAATAGCCCATGACATTGCTCAAATCCCTTATGGAATACGAATCCCATAAGGGATCGATTGAAGAGCAATTGAAATTATAAAGAAGAAAAAAAAAGCACTACCACCAATAAAAAAGGAGTGCTTTTTGGTCATAAAGGCAAGGACAGATGAATAAAGGGATGCCATTGTACGATACTTAAAGAATCTATACCAAAAAAACTAATAGAAATATTAGATTGTTTAATACCGGATTTGCCTGTTGGGATGAAGTAATAGTTTGTACTGATGAATATGTTTTATCCACCTGGTTGAAATTGAGAATCCACACGAATTACTGGCCTATGAACCAAGTAGAGCTTTCCATGAAGGGTACTGTTCAAGTTTGCCAAAGAATATCCACAAAAAACACATCCATACACGAATAGAAAAGCTCACCACCCACAGGAATCCACCCAAGGGATATAGAGCAATGATAGATAAGCTCACCACTCTAAAGAATCTACCAAAGAGACATGGATAGATAAGCTTACCTCCCACGGGAATTCCACTCAAATGATATAAAGCTAAGATAGATAAGTTCACCACTCTAAGGAATCCATCAAAGAGATATAGAGCAAAGATAGATAGACTCACCACTCTAAGAAATCCTCAAAAGAGATACAAAACAAACTCACCACCAAACAGAATCCATTGAGAAGATAAGGGTTATAGAAGAAATCATTCTTCTTAAAAGCCAAAGGCTGATTACATTCAAATATCAAAACTCTATGCTTCAATCCATACACAATTATGTCCTTATATAGGACTAAACTTGGAACAACCCTCAAAGTAGAGTAAAGACTCTCAACTACTTCTTTTATTTCCACAACATTTAATTAGAGTTCCAAGACTCATCTAGCTAAGATTTTTTTATCAAATACTCGGGAGGTGGAATGGGAAAAGTCACAAGAAACGTCAAAACTTGTACCCTTGGATTTCTCACAGTCAGGACAGACACCTAGAAAAATGACCATAACTTCCTCTATAGAATTCCAAATTGACCATGTGATGCATTGGAAACTAGACTCATAAATCTTTTCAATGGTATATGGTTTGAAGTCTAATTCGCACGGAGTTGGTGTAAGTTTTTCTCAAAAGATACTCCAAAATTGTTAACTGAGACTATTCTAGAACTTTGTCAAGTTGATATCTTGTTTTGCCGCATCAGTAGAAGTGTCATGGGACACTTGGATGTCAAGATCTGATGTGTCATGGGACATCCTATGTCAATGTTAGTCCTTATTTAGAACTTTATAGAAAAGGTTTTGTTGACCAATTATTAAGATCCTTGGGGAAGATGAAACTATAGAGGCTCTAGCACAAGTCCATCAAAGACCTTGTCAGACATATCAGGCTATGATGAAAATGAGATGGTTACTTCAAAGATTTGGCTAATATTAGCCAAAATTACTAGCAGTTTGCATCCAACATACTACTGGACATAAAGCATGCCAAAATCATGGGCCAATCCAGAGAGTCCCTATTGCAATCCAACAATCAAATCAAGGCCATTCCAGGGATGAGCCATGGATTTCATTGGAAAGGTAAGTCCTTATTCATCCCAGCTGCATGGGTCTGTACGTATCATACTATCATTGAGCTAATCAAGGAGGATATTATATATCATGTCGGTCTGCCAAAATCAATCATGCATGGCTGTTAATGGGAATTTTTACCAGTCTACAAGTAAAACAATTTGTAGAGGATTTTGGGAAATAGATGCTTTTATTCTATTCCTTACTATGCGCTGAATCTTTCAGTTGGATTTTTAAAGATTCGTTAAAGAAAATGATGGAGGATGAAGCCTGGTTGTCATAAAATCTTTGGCCATACACTACGCCCGGACGGTTAAGCACATGAACTGTCCCATATGCCTTAACTTATGAGCATTATGTTGTGATGGCAATGGAGGTTGTAATTTCATTACTAAGAGTGGCCATTTAATTTGACGGGATATAATTGTATGCCGTTAAGAAGATGCAATCCCCCCATACAAGTAGTTTGTTACTCCTTAAAAAATTAATTCCAAGGCTGGGGAGAAAGAAAAATTAAGTGTTATCTCTGAGCACATTTAAAAGAATAATAATAATACTAACAACAACAGTTAATTTAAACATGCATGTAAAAAGTGACTACATTAATTCTGAGGAGCAAAACAATGAAAAAAGCATTTCAGTTCAACTTGATCAAATCACTATAACTATGTTTGCACACACACACACATACGAAATGTTTTCATAGTAATAACTATTCGTCTAGAACTGTGTCTTAATCTGGTCGACTACTGTGGTATCCACTTGGAAAGCCTTCGCTAGAATATCTTTTGAGATGTCAGGGTTTGATCCAAAGACTGTATTTGCTATGGTGATGACACCAGGGTTCTGGCTACTGAGAACTGCAATGGCAACAGCGTTACCATACCCAATATTGCGCTGGAAGTGAATCAGACCTACTGGGAACACAAACACATCACCCTTTTGAAGGACCTTGGTGATGAGACGGTTCCCGGGGTTGGAGGTGACGAAGCCAACGTAGAGGCTGCCTTCTAAGACAGTTAAGATCTCAGTGGCTCGAGGGTGCGTGTGAGGAGGATTGATACCCCATGGTGCATAGTCTACACGAACCATGGTGATGCCAAGGGTATTGAGTCCTGGTATCTGAGCTACACTAACTGGCGTGACCCTAGATCCAACAGGGTTTGATGTATTGCCCGGTAAGTGAAGCCCTCCAAAGAAGAAATCGTTAGGTTGAACAAGCTTGGGATCCTTGCAAACTTGACCATTTACTAGCACTGCCAAAAGATACACATGTTATGATCGTACCGGGACTATTGGGGTCTGCGACGCAGAAATCCTGAAGAGGACTATGATCCGATGCTAAAGCAACAGTGAGAGTGATTGCAAGGAGTCCTAATAATAAAATGTGAGTGGCCATTTGAAATGTCCCTTGTAGTGTCCAACAATCTAAACAGGAAGAAGAAGCAGATTTTCGAGAACCAAGCTAGACGCCTAAAATGAGTTTTGAGATATTGTACAAGCATGTGATGAGTTCTCTTTATATAGAATAAGTTGAGGTTGCTTGAAGATGCGATATCATGTGGTGTTGCCGTCTAACGTATTGAAAGAGTCATCTTATATTTATTCATGCCAAACCGTGTGAAACAGTGCTGAGTTAGCTAAAAGACCAAGCCCGTTACTTTCACTCGCCAAAGACCAATCACAGCATAGATTTTTAGATGCAAATAGTTGAGATGATACGATAAAGGTTGGATTTATAAATATGGTTTTTGTTTGTTGTGTCTGAACCTGAAGAAACGATCTTAATCAAGGTTTTACAAATGAAGTAAGAGGACGTTTTGAGTTGTACCCGAATTTTTTTATTGATAACTGGACCTCTCTTTCTCAACCTGTTCTTAGGATGTTTGGATAACGATGGGAAGAATTGATGCAATCTGGATCCTTCAGGGAAGCCCTCATGTTCACTTATTGGCTCCATAGCAAGGCACGGCCGGCAGGAAGGTGTCCTCTTCCCTTACGGTGTTTGGGCTGGAATGGTTGGGTTGGACATTACTCAACCCAGAATAAATCTGGCCAATCATGGTTTTTGTGTTTTTTTATTCCTTTTGTTAAAAAATTAGCTAAGGACCTGCTATGGCATTCCTTAATCATTAGGCCTAGTTCTGTTCATATCGCATTTCCAACCTGACATGGGCCAACACTTCAGGCCTTCGCCACCCCTTTCAGTTCCACTAATATTCTCCACTTTCCCATGATTCTTGGCAACCAAACAGGACCTAAAGGAATAGTACACAAGAAATTATATTGAGAAAAAATAACTATGAAGAAAAATAATAATAGCTGAGCTAGCTCAACTCAGCTCGGAGCTCAGCTCAGTATGAGCCGAGCCTGAGCCTAGATTTGAGCTCCTTTGTTAAATGAGCCTGAGTCAAGCTTTACTAAGCTCAGCTCGCTAAAAATTCAGTTTATTAATTTTTTTCATATATATATATATGTGTGTGTGTGTGTGTGTGTGTGTGCGCGCGTGTGTGTGTGTGAAAATAGTAATGTTTAAAAAATAGTTGGGATAATGGGCTATTATTTGGGCCTTCTTTTGTTTAAGAAATAGTACAAAAGAAATTATATTGAAAAAAAAATCACTGCAGAAAATAAATAAATAATAGCCTTTGTGAAAAACCTATAAAAGAATCAGTTAAACCCAAAAGAAGGTTTTAATATTAAGAATGATAATGGTGAAAACCCAGCTTAAATGGCAACCATGAAATTGGGGATGTGATCCCAGCTCATCATCATTACAATAAATAAAAACTGTATATATTTAGATCTCCTTCGAAGTTGGGACAAGTCTGTTGTTGTTGTTATATGTTTATCTCTTTCCGAAAGAATCTATGTACTCAAATGATCATGTAAGTGGGATTGGATAAACGGAAAAGGAAACCATAACCAGTGCCAGATTTAAATAAGCTTGAGTTATCAAAAAGACAGACAAAACAAAACAAAACGAAACAAAAAGGTTTGGCTAGGCTAGTTAAATCCCTACCCAATACATAACCGATAAACCAACAAATGAAAAGGTTCCACCGAAATGAAAGATTATAGTTTCGGAAATTGTTGTCTAGGCCTAGCTAGTTTCCAGTTTTCACAGTTTGGCATTGAGATATCCAAATGAGTCCTTATCTGCTGCCGAAGCAATGTTGATGCTGACTGCATCTATTGGCTTTTTTCGTCAACCTCTATAATCAGCTCAAGCACTTAAGGGTACTGCATCAACCAAAACCACAAAAAACAAAGACCCACAAAAGGAAAAAAATAAAAAAACTTTTTTTTTTTTTTGGTTCATGCAGTATGGGAGCCATATCCTCTGTACCGTGGTACAGAGTGAGATGGTACACTCTGTACCACGATATGATACAACAGATATTTGTCTGCTTAAGTTGCCTGAACTGATCAGATCTCTTTTGTCAATACATCGGAATCTTCTTTTTCTGATCATTACTATCTATGAAATCTTATTGAAACTCAAAAATGATCGGCTTGTTTCATTGCATTTGTATGTTTGTTTATAGAGTTACAACAGAAATTCAAGATTCAAAAATAAATACATGTGGCAGGTGATTGTTTGGTTAATGTAAAACTACATAACCTATGTTGACTACTTCACTCGGTTGAATGATAGTTGTTGAGAGATCCTTGGGCTTTGACTACAACAGTGTGTTGACTGAGTTTGAATGAGTTGTTGAAGTTGTTGAGTGATTATTAATGGATTGTTGTTGATGAGAGATCTCAGGCTGTTGATAAGATGATGATGTGGAAGCTTGATCTCTAATACGCCTCCGCAAGCGAAGCGTCCCATAGAGGAAGCTAAGCTTGGCTTGTAAAAATTGAAACCGTGGAGAGAAGCTTAGTAAGGATATCAACAATCTGATCATTGGTGGAGATATAACATGCTTTAAGCCTTTGTTTAGCAATTTGGTCACAAACAAAGAGGAAGGTCATTTCAATATGCTTCATGCAATTGTGAAATATGGAATTTGCAGTGAGATAAGTAGCAGAAATATTATCACACCACAACATTGGATATTGTTGTGGTTTAATGTGAAGTTCGCTCAATAGAAATTGAATCCAGGTAAGTTTGGCAGTAGCATCAACTAAGTCCTAGTATTCGACTTCGGTGCTTGAGTGGGCAGCATCACATTGCTTGTGTGATAACCAAGAGATGAGATTAGGACCAAGAAAGATGGCATACCCTCCAATGGACTTCTGATCATCAAGACATCGGGTCCAATCCGCATCAGAAAATTTGGAAAGTTTGAAGTTGGGAGATTGGGTAATCAGAAGATAGGTATTGATGTTCTCCTTAAGATAACCCAAAATGCATTTTACAGCTACCCAATGAGAGATGGTGGGCTTGTGCATGAATTGACAAACTTTATTGATGGAAAATGAGATATTGGACAGTGTAATGGTGGCATATTGGAGAGCACCTAGAATGTTGTGATAAAGAGTTGCATTAGAAAATGGATTGCCCTCATCTTTGCGAAGCTTAGTATTTGACAAACAAGGATTGGAAACTGGTTTGGCACCATCCATATAGCACTTTTTGAGTAATTCAATAATGTATTGACGCTAGGTTAGTAGAAGGCCCTTTGGTGAGTGAAGTACCTCAATCCCAAAAAAAATAAATAAAAGGCCTAAGTCATTAGTTGCAAATTATGTGCCAAGTTAAGAATGAGCTCCTAGTGATGATTAGAGCATCGACATACACCAACATAGAGAACTCCACAAGAGTCTGATCTAATGAATAGGGGAGTGCCAGTGTGGGATGCAAGAAATCCTTGAGATAATAAGAAATGACTGAGTCATACAAACCACTCTAGGGGCCTGTTTAATCCCATAGAGGGATTTTCAAAGGCAGCATACATGGTGCGGATAGTAGGGATCAATGAAACTAGGAAGCTGCTTCATATAGACTTCCTCATTAAGTGTGCCATGACGAAAGCCATTATTAATTTCAAGTTTCTTGATCAACCAACCATAGCTTGTGGCAAGACAAAAAATATGGTGTGAATAGTTACTAGTTTAACAACTAGACTAAAGGTTTCATTGTAATCAATGCTCTCTTTTTTATTGAATCCTTTTGCCATAAGGCAGGCTTTATAACATTCCACACATGCTTTTTAATGCAAAAAATCTACTTACAACCAACAATATTGGAATTTGGTTTGGGTGGATAGAGTCTAAGTGCCATTCTTCATTAATGCATGAAACTCATCTGCCATAGCTTTGTGCCATTTAGGACTTTTTGTAGTTGCAGTGACACAAGTGGGTATAAATTCTTTGCTGGAGGTGGTGAGAAAGCAAAGGGGAAGTGGATGATTAGTTGGGAGATTAAGTATTTTGGGTTCTTATGACCATTGAGTAAATGTGAATAGATGTATTGGATGGGATAATAGGGAACGGGGCTGTTGTGGATGCACATGGCTAAGGGGTAGAGGTGGGTAGGTGTTCAGTGAGGGTGATGGAGGGAACGCGAAGAAAATGTGATGATGAAATAGGCGGGTTGCTGCAAGGTGGAGTGTCACTACAAGATTGAAGTAGAGTGTCATCTGAGGTAAGGGAAGGAGGCAGCTACTAGAGTATATGAAGTGGTAATAGCAAGTGATGAAGGAGGTTGTTGGTCGGGATCTGGCGGTATGAAGAATTAGTGGTGGTGGGAGTGAAACTTGAGTAACAGAAGATGCTTTAGGAGATGAAAATTGTTTACCTACAAAAGGAAAATCTATCTCATCAAAAAATGACATTGTGGGAAATATAGACCTTGTGGAGGCATGGATCAGAGCATCGATATCTATGATGATGGGGACTATAACCAATGAAGATGCACTTGGAAAATCTGAATTCGAGCTTGTGTGCATGATATGGGCCCAAACATAGGTAACAAGCACAACCAAATATCTCAAGAAAATTGTAATCTGGAGATTGGAAAAATAGTTTTTCCAAAGGACAAAGGTTATTGATGATTGGAGAAGGCAATCGATTAATTCAGTAGGTTGCCATCATCTCAGAGGCAAAGTCCTAAAATTTCTTAAGAATTGAGGCATGAGTGAGTAGTGCAAGACTGGTGTCCACAATATGATGGTGCTTGCGCTCAGCTGCACCATTTTGTTGATGAGTGTGTGGGAAAGAAAGTTGATGCCCAATATCGGAGGAAGCCAAATATGAGGAAACACTTCGATATTCACCACCCTAGTCACTATGTAGATATTTGATTTTCTTAAAAAAGAGATTCTCAACAATTAGACAAAATTTGATGAAGGTAAAACATCACTTTTTCTAGCAATAGAATAGATCCATGTGTACTTGCTAAAATCATCCATAAAGTGAACTTAAAAACAATTGCCATTAAAAGATTCAATAGGGGTCGGGCCCTAAACATCATAGTAAATGATGCCTAATGGTCCTTCAACTAGTGTAGAAGAAGTAGGAAAATGTAAGGTATGACTTTTCCCTTTTGGCGTGCTTCACAAACTTCACGAGCTTCATTTGACGAAACTAGTGGGCCAATTTTCTTCATGATGGCATGGACGGTGCAGAAGGCTGGGTGTCCAAGGCGTTGGTGCAAATGAGATGACATATCATGAAGAAGAGAAGCTTTATTTCCTATAGTGTTGAAGCAAAGCTGGTATAGCCCTCTAGTGCTCAATCCTTAAAGAAGGATTCTCCCAGTTTTGATGTCCTTTACACAAAATGAAGATTGACCAAATTTGAATAAACAATTATTATCCCTTGCAAAGTTATTAACAAAAAGCAAATTGCATTGAAAAAGCGGAACCTGTAAAATGTCATTTAGACAAAGAGTGAAAGAGGGTGTTTGAATAGTGGATGACCCAACATGACTAATATCCAAACCTGTGCCATTATCGAGTTTAACAGTATCATTGCCCAGTAATTGGTTGAAAATTTCAGGTTTGCCAAGTCATTGGTGATGTGATGAGTTGCGTCGGAATCAGGATACCAGTGATTAGTGGATGGTGGAGCAAGAGACATAATGTATGCTTAGGCTGGCACAGAGACGGGATGGTACTAAAAGACATCATTAAATCTGTTGTGGCAACGAAAAGCCACATGGCCAACATGGTTGCATATTTGGCAAATTAGATGGCTAAATGATGAGGTATCTTGAGACGAGCTATGATATGATCCATTGGATTTCCCATGACCACATAAGCGAGAATTTGAGTTTCGAGTGGAATATTGATTCCAAATGCCTTGAGTTGAGGGAGTGGTGTTGTGTTGTGCTAAGTGAGCAGCTAGTGGGACATCAGGAGAAATGGCATCTTGCACAAAGCGAAACTTCTGTATCAATTAGTAGCCAAGAAGATCGGGTAACGAGACGGCTTCAACACGAGTTGAGATTGATGTTCAGAATGGGCCGTATTTGGGGAGGAGCCCTCTAAGGATGTATAGAATCAAATCATCATTGGATATAGGTCATGCAATGACTAACAATTGATGAGCAATAGTCTTTTCCTTTTGAAAAGATTTTTGAATGGGTTTAGCACCCTTCTTCAAATTTTGTAGCTCCATACGTAGTTGGAGGACACGTGCACATGAGTGTGTTAACGTAAATTATCAATTCCCTAATTTGTAAAATACATGGAGTGGTAGATTAGGCATGGCATGAGCACATTGCATATCTTAGTCATGTCTATAATCATTAAGTGATTGCTTTCCAAGAAGGAAGATAAGATCTAAACACTTGAAGCCAAGGATGAATTTGTTCCCAAGATTCCCAAAGTTCAAAGACTTGAAGACCCAAGGTTCATCAAGCTCAAGGACGGTTTGTAAAGGTATATATTATGATAGTCATAGGCTAAAAAGATCAAAAGTCTTTCACATAACCCTATGGACCAACACATGCCACCTACATAGGTTCCTAACTGTGTGAGAGGAGGTTCAAGGCTCAACGGCAGAAAAATAGGGGAATCAGATCGCTCTGGATGGTGTCGGATCAATCCGCACTTAGGAGATTGATCTGCTACTTACTGGATCAATCCGAAAAGGCTCGAGTATCTCAGAATAAGACACGGGATCAATTCAAATATGTCGAATCGATCTGTACGGATCAATCCAACATAGTCGGATTAACCCTCCATCGCAGAAATTCAAAAAATAAAACAAATCAACACTTGTGATTTTTTTACCATTGGAGTATATGTCATATCAAGGGTGCACAACTATGCTCATCCCCTATAAGTATAAGAAAGGCTCAAATGAACTCTCTAACACTCAAGAACACACAAAATCATATTGAACAAAAAAGAGAAGAGAGAGGTAAGGCATTTACATCTCCCAACTACGAAAGACTCACCTCATAAGCATTCATTGAAGATCAAAGAGTCATTTAAGTGCTTCCTTAGCACTCTCCATTGGAAGAACAAGAAGAGAGAAGCAAGGTGAAGGGTTTACTCCCAAGTAAACCCTTGTGAGAAGCTCTAAGAAGTAAGGAGGCGCTCTTGAAAGCTTGGTGGAATCAATTGGCACACTAGATCAACAAAGAAGCAACCACCTTCATAAGCAACAAGCAATACACAAGCCTTGTGAGGTAATTTGTATTGATTTCAAATTCATTTATTTGAGACCTTAGCACCCGTCAGAGACACCGAGTGTAGACCATAGCACTACTGCCGAAGACACCGGTAATGTAGACTATACCCGTCGGAGACATTGGGTATAGACCACTCCCACCGGAGACATCAGGAGTAGAGTTTGCTTTTGCAAGTAGTAGGTTTTATAATTTTAACCTTGATTGTAATGCAATTCAATCTTAATAAAATTTAGTAGCTCAATAGTGAGCTTTAAAAGTGGATGTAAGCCCAAGTACCGAACCACTATAAAAATTATGTTGTGTATTTGCCTATAGTGTGAATTGTCTCTTTTCTCTATTTTTACAAGGCATGTTTAACATCTTACATATAATCTTTCATATATGTTACCACTTAGGAAGTTAAATTAAGAATTTCCATTGCTAATACTTGAACTATATATTGGTGTGCATTAAATTCCAAGAATTACAATAATATCTAAGTTGGAATTTTAAGTGGGGGTTAATTAAAAGAATTTTTAGAAATCCTATTCACCCCTCATCTAGGATAAAACCAGACTTTCAATTGGTATTAGAGCAAGGCTGCTTATAAATGGTCTAACCACTGGAGTGGAAAGATATATTTTGTAGATGAAGATCCACTAAAGAAATCCTAGAAGAATCCTGAAAGAACATTAAAATGTCTAAGAAAGATGGGTGGTCAATCTCTACTCCTTCCTACTTCAATGGGAAGGATTACATCTATTGGAAAGCTCATATGACCATCTTCCTAAAATCTATGGGTCATAGATTTTGGGGCTCAATAGTGGAAGGCTACACTAAACCTTCCACACACTCATGTGAGTGGAAAAGGTTCAAAGTAGAGGCTTATGAAGTAACTCACAAAACACTATGTGCTCTACATCATGCCCTAAGTTCAGATGATCTCTGTAGAATAAGCGGGTTGAGAACTGCTAAAGAAGCATGGGATCTTATTGAGAAGATCAACGGTTGTGTCTCAATTTCATCAAGAGATGAAATGTTACTTAGTGATGAAAACACTTTACTAGGGTCCCAAGTTCTTGTAGTCAATGGCACGTCTAAGGATTCACTTAATGAAGGTGAATCCATAAGTGATAGAGAAGAAGATGAGGATGAAGAAAACATCTAAGAAGCCTTCAACCAACTCTCCATAAAATATATGGAATTAGCCAAGACTGCCAAGGAATTTAAGAAGAGGACTACAAGTCTAGCTCAAGAAAACGAATATTTAAAAGAGTTAGAAAAGGAATTAAAAGGAAAGATAAATTCTTTGGAATTAAAACTTCATAACATTAAGGAAAATCAATCTAAATGCCTAGTTGAGAAGGTTGAATTACTTAGGTTAAATTCTAATCTCTTAAATGGAAATGAAGAACTAAAGAAAAGAATAAGGGAGCTAGAATTAAGTTGTTTTACTTTCAACCTAAGATAAAAGCATCAAAGCTTAAAACAAAACATAAATCTCCTAGAAAAGAGACTAAGTGAGGCAAAAACATTCCTCAAACTAAAAAAAATAAACAAAAATATAGAAAAGAGGAAATCAGTTAAGGACAATGAAATCTTATCCAACAAGACTCTAAAACTTGAACAAAAAGTCAAATATCTAGAAAAAAATAAAAAGAGTATTGACCTCACTAGCTCCAAGTTCAATGCAAGAAACAATGAGCTACTCAATCAAGTCAAAGAACTTGAGAAGCATAACAAGAAGAATCTTAGACCCCTTGCCCAAGGTAGTGAAAATTTAGAGAAAATATTGACAAAGAGCAAAGAAAATGGTGATAGAAAAGAATTGGGGTTTAACTCCGAAGATACCCAACCTTCTACAAAAGGGTCAAGGAATGTATTTGTGAAACACAAAAGTAGGGCCAATGTCTTCCCACAAGCCATGATGTATGGTGGAAGACGGTATTTTTTTAAGAACAAAACTTTTATTTATCATGAAAGAATAAATGAAATACCTAGCATATTAATAGACTACAACTCAACCTCTAGAAGTAATGTCCTACCTTCTAGAAGTCCTCTAATCACATGCCACTATTGTGGATTGGATGGCCATAAAAGGTTAGGGTGCATCAGGAGGAAAAGGGACTTGCATACCCAAAGTCTCCAAGAGTTTAAGAAAATAAATCATACATTTTCCCAAAAGTCTCAAGATGTAAGAAATCTAAAAAGAAAAAATCAATTTTTTGAAGCCAAACATCATTTTCAAAAGAAAATGAAAATGAGCCACCCAAGAGAGATCAAGATCCAAGAAAGATGGATCAAGAAGATTTGGTGAAGAGAGATGAATTCACATCTTATCTTGGAGTGAGAGCATGTC
>JAOXJP010108680.1:0-13745 GCA_025762735.1 Platanus orientalis | reverse complement strand
ATCTTGGCCTTCACCAAGATTGAATAAACCTAAGGAATCCACCTTTAAGGAAAACCACTCATGGTTTTTAGATTTCAAAAAAGAAGAACAGATTAGCCAAGAGTTAGAAACGAAGAAAATTCTTTATTCATCAATTTCATTCATTGTAAAATTATGGGAAGTGGTGGCTTACAACTTTAAACAATAAGAAACTTACTAAAATTAGAAACTTCTTAAAATCATAAACTTACTAATTAAGTTTTCTAAAACTAAAAAACTCACTTTTCTAAAATTAAAACAACTAAATCTTAAAACTAAAAAAAAAAAAAAAACATTATTCCCGTTTTAATTGAAACTCGTTTAGTAATTTGGTTATAACTTTTCCAAATAACATCGGATTTGCTCAATCTTGGTCTCGTTAGAAAGGTAATTGAATAATCTATCTAAAGACACCAAAATAAAGCCGAAATGATAAGTCTTGTCCTTTGAAAAAGTGGGCTAAACATAAAAAATAGGTTACTCTAAACAAAACAATCAACATCTTGGCACTATTGGCTTTATTATAAGGATACATAAAATAAATGTTACCCCCCCATAAGACCCTTACTAAATCACATAACATTGCATCTTACATAAATTGTTCCATGCGTGGACCCCACCAAAGCCAAGTGTGAGCCCCATTTTGCTCCCATGTCTTCATCAATAGGTCTTGTTGATCTAATTTCACAGAGCCTGACATATGTATATATATATATGCTCCAATACCCCTCATAGGCTGGACAACATCCACCACCGGTGGATACATTCTTAATAATCTTCAAATTTTTTGGAACATTCACTTTCTTCATGTTCAATATGGGTACAATAACGACACATTTTTTAGGCTTCATATTTGATACACACCTTGGATGTTACCGCATTTTCAATGGCTAGAGAAATTGACCAAAACGATTTGTATATATATTTCTTGGCAAATGGAGACTATTTCATAAAACAGTAGGGCCCTGAGGGGGCAGATACATGAGAGAAAGTAGCAAATGTTTTAGCCACAAGGATGGGAAGGAATGGCAATACAAAGCATGAGGTGAAGAAATGCCTATCTTGGCCATACGATGAGCAGCCCTATATGATGATCTTTTTTTAAAGTTTAAAGATACATCCACTAAATCAGAAATTAAAGTTTTACAATCATGGATCACACCCTTAATAGACTAAGGCTCTGCTTGGTTGCTAGTAGAATGCAAGAAAGTGAAGTAAAAGTTAATTGTGTGAAAATGAGTAAAGTGAAGTGAAGTAGAGTAGAGTGAAATTGTATTTTCCAACAATTGTTTGATTGATTTAGAATACAGTAAGAAAGTAAGCAAATATAAGGAAACATTTTTTGCTTTCATAATGTGCAGCATATTTCATTTCAAAATCAGACCAATTTTGTCGGATTTTGACAAAGGAAATCAAGGTATTAGGGAAGCCTTAAATGGAAAGCCAATATTCTAATGAGCATTTTCTTATTTCAACCAAACAGTCACTCCATTTGGATTTTTGAAGATCCTTACAGTTTTACTTTACTTTCCATTACTTAACTAGCAACCAAGCAGAGCCTAAGGGAAAAGTAAATATGGTCCTTTAAGGAAGTAATGACTTCAAAGGAGTCACCTTCAAGACAATTCATTGCAGCCTTAACACATGGACAAGCCTAGCAGACATACGCTCAACAACAAGTGGGTAGATATAGCATGTGACTTACAAGTAGCAAAATAGAGGCAACCCTTATCGTCTCTACTAATAACACCGAAACCATCCTTTCCATGAGAAGAAGAGGTTACCCCATCAAAATTAATCTTCACCCGCTCTCCAAGATGTTGGGAATTAACTACTCGTTGTTTTTAAAAAGTAACCAAATTTATAGATTTCTAGATATTCCAACAAACAACAACAATTAAAGAGAACAATTCCCGTCCTTCAGCAGTTGAGAACTCTTAAAAGAAGCGGATTGTTGGCCAACAAATTAGCTGTAGAATCAGTGTGACACTCCTACGAAATTCCGAACAACTGCACCCATAATTCAACCTCCTTAAGTTGGGACATGCTCATGCCTTGGATGAATGGGATTTCTGGACCGGTCCTGATCCAAGCCCATTATAAGCACTGACGGATCCTGACTCAGGCTTACAGAGCTCAGGTCTGGGCCATGTACATACCTGTCTTATCTATGCAAAATATTAACAATAAATAAGAAACGTGTTAAAATAGTTATTAATTCTTTTTGGGTAAAAAATAAAATCCATTATTTAAGAAAGGAAGCAAATGTTCTGTCCAAGATTATGTATGTCCTACCATGTTTTAGACTTTAGGTACAAAGGTTGGATGAATAGGGTCAAAGCTATTGAAAAACAGTTTTCAAATCAAAGGATAGGTATCCATAAAAATGCAGAAAGGATGCAATGTAAAAATAAAAAAGTGTTCAAATGAATATTTGCTTCTTATTTAAAAGAGGCACCAAATTAAAAAAAAAAAAAAAAAAAAAAAACCATCACGTTTCACTCTGTCCATGGACAAAACATTTGCTCCCTTTAAGAAAGGGACTAAAATAGATTTTTTAAATCGACGAGAAAATAGAAAAAAACTGATGACGGCTAACAGCCAATGTATATACTGCACATAGATTAATTTCCCCATTCTCCATTCCCCTGTCCTCTTGTGGTTCGTTGTGCCCTCTTAATGAATGCCTAACATCTACTCATATGCAATGGAAAACACATGACACAAAAAAAGTGATTTACATTTTTTGGAAGGTGATTTTCACTTTTCAACCTGCATATGGGTGGACCTTAGGTTTTTGTTGAGGGGCACACCAAATCTTGAGGCTCCAGACCACCTTTCTTGGCTGGAATTTGGTGCACCCCCCTAACCTAACGCCGCATGATGGGGGACACATTACATTACATTACAAAATTTTTTGGGGTTCTAAATCATCATATGTGATGTGTCTCCCTTATGTGTCCTCCTTGCATGCACTTCGAATTTGTGCGACCCCTTAATGAACGACTAAGGTCTGACGTGCATAAGAGACAGACACATCAACACCAAAAAAGTAATTTACACTTTTTTGGGGAAGTTTTTCACTTTTTGACACTCATGTGTTCGCACCTGATGCAGGGCGGACATCGATTGTTCATAAGAGGTCGAATACCCGTCTCCATGCTTGTTTTTCTCTATAAAATCAAGATACCATTGGGTGACTGTCTGAATGGAGGCATAACCTCCCTCCGATGGTAAAGGCCCTGAGGAGGTTCAAAGTTGCATCTTGCCAATAAACCATGATCAGCCTGTTTGGGATTCTTGAATGGAAGCGTATCCTCCGTTCACCGTTCACATTGTCCCAAATATCTAGTATTTTACTTTTCATTAAAACGAACTTCTTCAAGAGATCCAACAGTTCAAATATCCGAAGCTTGGGCTTGGATTAGGTGCAAATGACTTTCGTGAGAATGGTGCAAACGACACCAAGGGGCTGACGCATCAGCACTGAAAAGTGATTTACACTTTTTTTGGGGGTTGCTTATCACTTTTTGGCACTGATGTGTCCACACCCTGGTGCCGTTTGCACCATTCTCACGAAATTCATTTGCAGTTAATTTTTTTTTTTCATAAAAAGAAGGTAGGATATGGGGTGGGGGGAGAGAGAAGAGAGGGTGATTTTGAGAAAGCTACGTAAAGCATGTATTAAGGATCCTTTGGAAGAAAATAAGAGAAAAAAAATATAAAACTTGATAATGATAGCTGTTCATTTCAAATTTGGAAAGGTTTATGAATACTTTTGTTTTAATTAGGTGGGGGTGAAGATGTTGAAAGAAAAAAAAAAGATTGAATGAGAGGCGTTTTTGGAAAATAGGGAGACATGAGTGAAAGAAAATGAAACATTTGCAAATGTTGAAGTGATTTTAGGAAGTAAGGATTTAGATAACAAAAAGATTGGGAAATTGAAGAGGGAATCGTAGGGGGAGAGAGAATTTAGGAGAGTGGGTTTGGAAAGAGGAGAAGAGATAGGAAATGATAAACGTGGAGTGAGAAAGGTCCATGTGTCATTCTCTAAAATATGTTAAGAAACCAATAAAATTCGTTTAGATTGTCCAATTTAATCATCTTGCTTTGGAGTCATACCCTTTCTTTATTGTGGTACAGAGTGTACGGTCTCACGGAAGAAGGTGAGGTTCAAGCAAAATGTGTATAGTCCTACACCCCTTTATGAGATGGTACACTATATTATGGTACGAAGGATATTTATCTCCTTGTTTTCTATATGATTCACTCTTCTCCCAAAAGTGTAAATCATCGTTTTCCTTCTATTTGTCTAATAATGCCATCCAAATCACAAGCAAGCCAGGGAAGATTTCACCGCCATCAGCCGCTACAATTACCCACAAAACTGCAAGTACATCTAAAACTCTATTTCTTTATTGTAGCGATTTTCGTTGGTTAGTTCCATGGATTTTATCTCTAGGGTTTTTCTTCAAATGAATCGGATTATTTTCTTTGTAAGAATCGGATTGTTGATTTAAATTTGGTTTTATTTTTTTTGTGTTCACTTCCTTGCTATATATGCTTATATTTTCTTTCTATAAGATGAATTCGGTGTGTTCTTTCTTCCTAGATCTTCATTTCTTTGGTAAATTATAGGGTTTAGGCTTTGTTTATTTGCAAAGATTTTAATAGAAACTTGAAGAAAGTATGAGACAATAAAAATTGTTGGTAGGAAGTATTGTTTCACAATTGGAAAAGGATCTCTTACATCGAATTTGTCTGTTCTTCCATGTCCTCACGTCCTTTTCCAATTATGAAACATAACTTTTTTCAAAAGAAGATTTTATTTTCTTCAATTTTCCATCAAATCTTTGCAAACAGATAATAACAACAACAAACAGCCTTATCCCAACTATTTGTTATTTGGGGTCGGCTACACAAATCCTCTTTGCCATTCTGCTTTATTTAGGATCATATCAGCCGTTGTATAACAAGCTGTCATATCCCACCTTACTATCTCCACCCAAGTTCATTTTGGCCTTCTTCTAATCCTTCTAACAAATCTTTGCAAACAGACATAGCCCTGAAAATGCTGTGACTTGATGAAACTGTCTTTTCTCCGCTCTATGTACTCCCCCAATTATATTATTTTTGCATTAAAAAAATGGTTTAAGTGTTTGTTTTCATCTGTGAAAGATAGATTGAAGGATGGGTTGGAGCCGTACATTAGAAGAGATTCGAGATTCCCCATTTTATTTGGAGGGTGGATTGTATGAGCTCCTCTTATCTAATGCTCCTCTCCGCACCCAATGTAGAAAGACTTGAATATGGTTTTCTTTGCCCTTTTTGAACAGACAGCTGACTACCGAGATGGATGGTGGCGTTACCTCCATCTAGTCCCACTTCCAAATCCGAGACGGCTGAAAACCCATATATATACCTGTGCACCCTTTCACACTAACAAGAATCTGGTACCCTCAATTTCTGTTTTTACGTTATTCAACTATACAAGGAGAAAAAACCCACAGGGGAAAAGCTCGCTCCAGTTTATCAGCATCAGCAATCTTCTGCCACTCAAGAATATACTGTGTTGGGGGTTCAACCTTGTATGATGATGATCTATGCCCAAGGGCAATGCTTTTAGACCAAGAACAGGCTTCCATATCTTCGATCCCACTGAAGGCAAATATAGTTTGGAGAAAGGCCCGTCAATAATTTTCGGTGAAGCCCATCAGATTGTCATAGCTGAGCTGCTGGTGGGAAGATATACATATGCATTTGGAACTATAAGTGGTCCACCAAATTCCAAGAATTTTGTAGCAACGATAGACTTTGGGCAGGTGTTTGATCCATGCTTAAATAAATGGGAAGCCTTGTAGGGGCAACCAGATTATAAGTTTCGTGCATGAATCCAAGGTTTACCATATTTCGGAGTATGCAGTTGATGAAGATAAGAAGATGATTATTGTGAATATGATTGAGGTGTGTGACAGAGGAAGAGGAAGTGTGTGCTTTTACAAATGGGAAGAAAAATTATGGGATCATGTCCTAATCTGTCTAAAAACTGGATGGGGGCTGGTGTTGGTTTTGGATAAGGTCTTGTATTTCTGTGGTAAGACTTAGTTTGTATGCATGTGAGTTTACAGCTACAAATGTAACCTAGTCTTTTTATCGCTCATCAACATCAGAAGTATTGGAATTAAAAGATGCAGTGGTGCTATCAGATTGGGTAACTTGCAATTTATTTTGTATAAGGGGGGAGAAAAAGGTTTGCCTGCTCTGGACTGATTACTACAACAAAGTTGGTGATATGGTTTCTGTTCATTGTTTGCTGTTTAAAATTAATGGTTTCTGTTCACTTTAGGAAAGCTATCTTTAAGACTCTTAAGGTACGTGCCTATAGGGTTGAGGTGATGGTACATGCAAGCAACATGAAATGAAAATAAATTTTATTTTTTGAATGATAAGAAATTCAATTAGAAAGAAAGAAGAATGCATATTCACTGCGCCCGTTATTACAAGGAGAAAGAGGAAAGAACTCTGTCCTTAAACATAATACCACTCTAACGCATAAAAAATCATCTAAAATGGAAACTCATTGAAAAAGAAGTTTATAAACCATGAAGTAAAGAGCTTTTTGGGACACAACCTTTTTCTTCAAAAATTATTTTGTTCATCTCTTTCCACATACCCCAACAAAAAGCCCCAAGGATACTCCAAAAGACTAAACAATGTTAGGGAAACCAGACATGTGTCTAATCGACCACCCAGAGATTAGAGCTCTGAAACTAGTAAAAGAGGATAATGACACGTTGAGATGAGAGAGAAAAACAAAGGGACTGAGATAATGTTATTGACATGTAAAGCGGTTCCTATGGGGGTTGTTTTCCTTTGTTTCTTAGTCTTTTTTTTCTTATCTTTTGGCGGATTGCTCATTCACCTCCCCTTTTTCTCTGTAGTGTTGTTTGGCTTTTCTTTTTTTAATAGTCTTTTTTCTCCTGAAAAACTTACTGATGTTACTAACCACAAGGCAATGAAGTGAATGAACGGAAATATGGTCCACAGACCTTTCCTCTAATTTATACACAACACACCTAACACGGGTATAGAAGATCAAGTAGGGTCCACATGGTTCTTGGTGGGGCCTACAAGTGGACAACCGTGGGAAGACACCTTTATCACGCCTCATGGAGTCTTTATGTTACTTTCAGGGTCTTTACTAGTGCTATTTTTATATCTTTCCTTTGGTATTTTCTGTTTTAAGAGAGTTAGGATATAGGAGCCTTTGTTTATTTGTTTAGGGTATTTTGGGAAGTGAATTTTTTGTAATGTGTTTTTATAAGGGGAGCTTCTATTGTCACCACACTTATTTCTATGTGCACCTCACTTAAATGTCATTTTTTTGGTTTCCCAAAATACCTCAATATAAAAAAACAATTATAACCTTTTGAAACATAAAAAAAAAAAAATCAATTCAAATTTCGAAGCACACCTCACTCTCTCCTTCCAAAACTACATCATTCAAACACTTCTCCATCTTCTTCCCATGTATTATTCCCAACTCCTTCCCAACCTATTAGCGTCACAAGCGAGAACTCAATCAATGGAGTTCTAGGGAACTGAACGAGAGCCAGAAAGAAGCCCCCAAGTATGTCAGTTAGTTGTTTAATTTAATTTTTTTTAAAAATTTCAATGCCATGTTCGGAAACTCCAGCCCGAGTAGGCCTTGTGTTGCTCGGATAGACTTTCCAAGCAAACCTAGGGTTGTTCGGACATAATTTCCGAGTAAGCCTGGGTTGTTTGGAAAGTTTATTTGAACAGGTTAAAAAAAATTTAAATAATTTTTTTAAGTATTTAAAATAATTTTTTTTTGTTTTCTGTTTTTATGTGCGGCCTAGTTAGCCGAGTAGGCCTAGCCGTGCTCGGAATCACCAGTCTGAGTGGGACAAGCTGGCTCAAGCTGGTGATTTCGAGTACAGCTTTACCCGCAACCTCCAGTTGAAACAAACAAAAACAACAAATTCTTACAATTGTTTTTTTTTAAAACAAGTTTTTTCAACAAAAATAAACCCTAATTTTTTTTAAAGAAAAACAACAAATTACATACCTGTTCAACCAGTTCTGGTCGTCACTGTCCTCCTTTTCGGCTTTGTTCTCCCGGTTGCTATATTGTCTCGTTGTCATCCACTGGCCATCTTAGTTCTTGCATGAACATTAGGAGAGAGGATGGAAAATGGGTTTGAAAGTTGAAAGAGAACATGAGGGAGAATGAGAGGTGTGTGAGAAGAGTTAAGATTGAAGGAGATGAGGGGGACTTAAAAAAAAGAGAGGTGTGGGAGGGAGTTGTAGGGTTTTGTATGAGGTGTGGGAGAGGTATTTGTAAAAGGGTATTATGGGAAGTGTAGGAGGGGTTCTTAAAAGTGAGGTGTTCTTAGAAAAGAGGGAAAATGAGGGGGACTTAGAAATTCGATCGGTGCAACTAGAAGCTCCCTTTTATAAGGGATCACTTTAGAAGTCATGGTTTTTTTTTTTTTTTAGGAAGGGGAGGTCGACAGCCATGGGGTTTTTTAGAAGGTGAGATGTTTTATAAAGAAGAGACCTATTGTAATTGAAAGGGATGAATGGAATACAAAATTTTCAAGTTCTCCCACACAGTGAAGCTCCAAAACCTGAGATTGGTTTCCTTGGGTGGGATGCTTAAGGTGTGAAAAGCTTAGTGAGATGCCAACAACTTGATGTTGTAGTAAGACAACTCATGTACTTTATCTTCTTCTTCTCCTCTATTTTCTGTTTTATTTTCTCTGTAGGTCTATATCCCCATCCTCATCTTTTCCATTCTATTTTCTTTCCAAAATAAAACCCCAAGTGACAATACACATTGCGACAGTCTAGGGATCTAAATCCCTCCTTGATTTCCCAAGGTTTTGACCTTCTAATACCCTGATTGAAAATCTAAAAACCAATCCCTTGGTTTTTTTTATTACAGACCCAATTGAACCACTAGTGTGTTTTGAGGCTTTAAACCCCTTCATCCCCTTTGATTAACCCTGAAAACATCAATTATTGATCATTAAAGGTCATGTCTTAGCTCTAGAAACCATACACATATATCTTCTTTCTTACCTTATTCTGAAGACCCTCACAGATTCTAAATCTACACAGTCCTTAACATAATCCCATAAACCCTTAGTTATTTTATTATTTTATCCCATAATAGAACTTGAATAAGTTTAAACCCCATTACGCCCTCCCTATTTGAACCTTGTCCTGAATCAAATTAGCCCCTTTATAGTCCTGCAATACCTTGTTGTCCAGTCCTATTCCATTCACATCAGTTTGTGTCTCAAACTCTTCCATATCCCTGTAATTCCCTACTATTTTTGTCCTATAATTAACCCATAACATCACTTGAATAATTGTCCCCTCCCTATTTGAACCTTATCCTCAAATATAGCTCCGGTCATAAAAAAGAATGGTAAACTGATGATTTGTATAGACTTCCACAACTTGAATACAACCACATCGAAAGATGAGTATCTGATGCCAATCATTGACCTATTAGTTGATGCAACATCAAGACATATAATACTATCTTTTATGGATGGCCATTTTGGATATAACTAGATATTCATTGCGGAGGAAGATACCCATAAGATTGCTTTTAGGTGCCCCGGGGCCTTGGGTAGTATGCCTAGGCAGTAATGCCTTTTGGGCTAAAAATGTCAGGACAACATACCAAAGAACCATGAATGCCATCTTTCACGACATGAGCAATATACAAATGAAAATTTACATAGATGATGTGGTGGTGAAGTTTGAAAGCGAAAAGAAGCATTTGAATGACCTTAGAACCTTGTTTAAAAGAATGAGGTTCCATAAGGTAAAGATGAACCCTTTCAAGTGTGCCTTCAGGGTTTTGCCTAGAAATTTATCAATGAGGAATTGAAGTAGATCAAAATAAGGTAAAATCCATTCAAGAGGTCCAGCCACCAAAGACTAAGAAAGAACTTCAAAGGTTTCTTGGATATAAATCAATTTTTAAAGAAGATTTATCTTTGATCCGATGGGAAAAGCTTAACCATTTTCACCATTGTTAAGGCTCTGGTTAGGGTAGGAGTTCGAATGAACCAAGGAGCATCAACAAGCTTATGATGATATAAAAGAGTACTTGAGCAAGCATTCAGTGATAGTACCACCGCGAAAAGATAAAATGTTACGGTTGTACATTTCTATTAGCCAAAAGTCCATAGAAGCTTTGTTGGCCCGAGAAAATGATGGTTGAAAGGAACAAGCGATGTATTACCGAAGTAGATTGTTAAATCAAATAGAAATTAGATATTCTTCAATTGAGAAACTTTATTTATCTTTGTACTTTGCTGCTATGAAATTAAGACATTATTTGTTGTCTCATAATGTGTTGTAGATAGCTAAGACTAATTTAATCAAATATATGCTTTCCAGATTGATCCTAAGGGGGAGGATCAGGAAGTGGATACTAGCATTATTAGAATATTGTTTGCAATATGTCCCCCAAAAAGCTGTTGAAATTTCAAGTACGTAATCCTAGAGGGGGTGTGAATCTGATATAATTAAAATTTTAATTATTTTACCCATTTTTAATTGCAATTAAGTTGATGAGTGTTATTCAATTTTAATCAAACTTAATTATAGTGTTTGGTGCTTAAATGCCAATGATTGCAAGTATAAAAATGTAAGTGACAATCACACAAAGATCACACACCACAACACAAGAATCTATAGTGATTCGGCCATACCAGAGCCTACATCCACTTTCAACTACTCAATTTATTAATCAAGACAATGATTACAAGGAATGAGTAAACCTTAATTAATGTGCTTGGTATCTCCGGCAAACATGACCTTAGTTGTCTCCAAGCAACACCGACTGTTGACATAAGGGTAAGGTTTCAATACCAAGGTGGTTCTCAATAACTGAATATGGTATGCTTCGTCCAATCAAAGGGATCGATGTCCCAATATATAGTGTGGTTTTCAATAGCCACATATACAAATATGGTCACTAAGGGAAACTAAGTCCCAATATAGAAAGTGGCTCTCAATAGCTAAATATACCAATAAGATAGTCTCTCCTATAACAAAAGGGAGTGTGTGAGTGCCTTTAGAGAAAACAAGTAAACATGTAGTCACACAACCGTATAAGCCTCTATAAAGGCAAATATAAGTGAAACTCAAATGAGAAAATATCTCATGGAGAGTGTTCTCCAAGGATTCACAAGTAGATTGGTGTTCTAGATAAGCAAGCTAACCACAATACAAACGACTTTATAAACAAACTTTAAATATGAAGCATAAGCTTTACATTTGAAGTTTGAATGCTAGGAAGTGAAGCAATGTCCTCGATCTTCTTCCTCTATTTTCTTGTAAAGAAAACCTATTTTGTGCCCACAAGAGAGAGAACCAACTTTCTTCTTCTTCTTATTTGGAAGCTTGAGTGAAAATGTAGAGAGACTAGAGCTTGTAGAGCTCTTTTTCTTACCCAAAATTCCCTTTTGCTAATGCCCTTAAACTCTTAGGTTTAAAAGAGTAAAATTTCTCTTTTATAGTGGTTGAGGCTCACCACAACCATAGGATGAAAATCATCCAAAACAGGTAACAAATCCGCAACATATATTTGAATTTAGAAATGTTCTACTCAGTTGATGCGAATGATGTGAACATGATACTCTAGTCCTCGCATGATCCCAACTTGCTTCCTTAGAGTCTTCTTGGTTTTCAAAAGTGATCTTCACATATTATGGACATAAGAACCTCTTAGAATCTAACTTGAACATGTTATAACCTAGTCTATCAATCCATGTATCTTCCTACTCATGGAATTTACGACATGCATTTTGTTAGCACCTAAATTTTGACTCGGGTCATTTAATAGAAAGAAATGACGTCAAAGCAGCACTTAGGCATCAAGACCTTAGATAACCCTAGTTTAGGGAGAGCAAACTGGACTCTAGGAGGTTAGGCATCTCTTAAGAAGTTTTACCCGGATATTTTAGTTGCAAAAGCATCATCCGTATCATACCATGTGCAATGGATAAATCACCATTTTATCCTTTTTCTTCAAAAGTGGAAAATTACCATTTTACCCCTTTTTAGAAAATTATCATTTTACCCTTTTGCCTTTAGGACTTACCCCTGGACCTTCAAAGGATCCCCAAAGCTTCATCTGTTACCCAAATGGTGTCAAATTAGATCTTGCACACCCCAATCTCTTCCCCCTTTGAGGAACTCATCATAAAACAGGTATTCTCTAAGACTGGCAACTGCCAATTTCTCAACCTATGAAAACCCTAACTGGGAAACGACCGTCAGAAAGCTCTTAAAGATTCATCCAACTTCTGAATTCAGCAAGGCCAGTGTCTATCTCTCTGTTCCTACAATATCTTCGAAAGTCATTTCACCAAACTTGGAAATCCAAAATCTCAAATCCCTTCAATATTTCGAATCTTCCCTAAATCAGTCCTAGCCCCATTTGTCGTCTTTTGGCCTAGAATGTTCTTGGTATATCCAAATCATGATCAGTCGGTGCCCATCTCTCCGGATTCGCGAGACCTTTGAAAAACCCTCTAAGGAACACGAACTTTTATGGAACTTATAGGCTCAGATTCCCTCAAATACTCAAAAATGAATATTTATTTTGAGGCCAAGTGTCACGTACTCGTCCGAGTCCCAAAAATTCACCAAATGTCCAAATCCCAGTTTATCAGTGGCCATCTCTCGGTGACTCCGAGACCTTCAAAAGCCCATCCCCCGCACCCACCTTAACAATTTGCATAACCTTAATCATCACCTTTCGCTTAAGTCAGGTTAGGACTTAGTTGTTTGTATATTGGCACTTAGTGAACACTCGAGAACTCTCTCGAACTCGAAATCAGGCAAGGTCAGACCCATTATCTCTATTTTTACCCTACTTTCAAAGACTATTTCTTAGACCAAGGGCATTCTTCAATAAACACTGACTTAATCCCATCAATCTTCAAGGAGCTATCGATGCTCTAAACCCTTAAGCGACCCTCCTTCGAAAAATTCTCGATAACTGGCCAGGAATATGTTGGATGAGATGTCAGCTCCTATAGACTCCAGACTCTCTAAGCTTCAATAAAATCCAAACCATAATTTTCACAGCAAATTAGGGTTCCCACACTAAAATTTCCAACCAAGATTTCTTCAACAGTCCGAAAAGGGTTTTGAGCCTTATTTCCTACCCGGGTATCAGAACTCAGAGCAGTCAGAGCTAGTGGCTCACAAAAGCTTAAGGGAATCTTCCATCTAAAGAAACCAAAGTTCAATTTTACTATCTTTCCACTTTCATATTTTTTGGGAGCATTTTTACACCAATAAAACCCTGATTTTACCCCCTTACCCTTATCGTAATTCGCTCCCGACTGATTCATTGTCACTAGAATGCCCAAGACTTCAAAAACAGACATTGAGTTTGTGTATTTCCATGCATAGGAACCTAAAAAACAAAGTAGCCGACAAAAAGGGTAATTTTTCATGTAACTAATGCTTTTGAGGTTAATGAGGTCATCTTTTTGGATTTTAGCTCATTAATGCTTTCACATTAGCTCATTAATGCATTCACATGAAGAGCATTAAAGTCCTCACCCTTAGATGAGAATCCCTCTTGTGCACCCCATGTACCCTCTCTAGGATCAATTTCAAATATCCATGTTTATGCAATCTAGCCCTAGATTTGGCACATGCAC
>JAOXJP010108669.1:0-14174 GCA_025762735.1 Platanus orientalis | reverse complement strand
GTGTATAAGAGACAGATATGTATATATATATTGCAGAGTCGACTCTTGCCACGTGGCTGTCTTGATATCTTGATATTTGACATATGGGTAATTCTAAATGATTCTCTAGGACACATGGCACCATTTGGAAGCATGGATTGACACATAATATATATATATATCTTGAGAATAATGATATAGCTCTAGAAAAAGGGTGCAAAAATATAGGGTGATATCCTCTACGCCGTCTCCCTGTGACGCTAGGGAACCGAGACAGAGGAGGGGAGGGAATCAATTCACTTTCTAGGGGTGAAGTGACAACTTAAAAAATGAATTGATTCCCCCCCCCTCTGCCTTGACCCTTGTGCGTTGCAGAGGATATCAGGCCCCAACAGATGTTGGAGGAAAATCTTCCAACATCTTTACTGTGTTAACACCTGTTTTATTAGAAAGAGCGAAATTAACATATTGTTGGCTGGAATTTGGGTTCGGATGATGAAGAATTTGACAATAACATAAGTAAATGTTTCTGATCTCATTACAGTTCTATAGGATAAGCGTCATACACAGCAGAGTTGCTGACCGGTTTTCCACTAGTATCTGCTACAGACGATCATCTGGGCTTGAGAAACAAATGCATTTATTGAAGCCATTCAAGCAGCTTTGCTTGCTGACAAGAAGCACACTATGAGTATTGAACCATTGTTGACATAAAAGGGTGAGCTATCCCCACCCCTCCTATAAAAAAAGAAAGAAATGTTAATGCTCATTGCTTGGGTGATTCTGGTAAGGCTGTCAATTATCTGATTTTTATCTGTATTTGATTTGTATTGAATCTGTTAATATTCGATTCGAATGCATTTATATGATTGGATTATTCAACTAAATATTCATATCCGTTGAAATTAATATATAATTTATATTTTTATTATAATATTATAAGACGTGCTACGTAGAATACAACATATGAATACCATTTCTTATCTCCCATTCCCAATTTGAATAGAAGAAAGCTCCCAATAGTTAGTTCTCCATTCTCTTGTTGAATAAATAATCATCTTATATCTTTATAATTCCTAGGTCTTTATTGTTTCTGTAAATATTTGAAAAATATTTGAATTCGATCCAAAATTCGGTTAAATAAAAAAATACAAATAAGGATATACTAATATCCGACCATTGACAGCCCTAAATTACGGTACTGACCTTCTAAAAGGAAGGCTTGGGGTCAAATCCCTCTGGCAACAATTATGTTGTGAGCGAAGTTTGTTTCCCATTGGAGCATGGGTCCGCCTAGAAGTGCAGTAGTTAAATGGACCCAAGCGGTTATACCCCCAAAATAAAATAAAAAAATGCAAACATAATGTTGTCTGAACTGGTAAATTTTGCACACCAGCTAACAACCAGATTTATTTTAATGCGGCCTATCTTTGTTTTGACCATGGCATTGTAGATCCCACCAACTTGAGCGGCTTGGGTCAAACTGCTTCACACATGTATAATGTCATTTGATAAACTAGTTAGCTGATTTGACTCGTCAATCTAATCAAATTGACCAATATAGTGCCTCTAGAGTACAGTGTTTCATTCACTAAAAATCTTCTGATGCACCTTAAAGTGTTGAATCGTGTTGCATGTGCATGTAATGTTACACATATCTAAAAAAGTGAAAATCATCCACCTAAATTTGATTTTTGGAATACTTTCACAGTATAGATGTGTCTGGTTCATAAGGGAGAGAATGTCCTGTCCAAGGGGACACCATATAGAATAAAATGCATATTCCAAATTCAAAAAAGAGGGTGGATGTTCTGTCCGGGATGGTGTCCAGGATACCGTGGGGTTTCACATGGAATAAAATGGGTGGGACTTTGAAATTTGAAGCCCCATGGTGTCGTCAACACCATCCCTGGATGGCAAATCCTAAACAGAACATATTTTCCGTTTAAACAATTCATCATCCACCCATTTGACGTCCCATTATGGCATCCTGGACACAACATTTCCTTACTTCATATAACATAAGGCAAAATTTAGTCAAAAAGAAGAAAAATAAGTTGCTAAAAGTATTTTATTTAAGTTGATCATGTCTGATTTTTTTAAAGTAATTTAGCCCACCCTAGCTAGACTGAGGAGCTGGAAATTGGGTTATGTTTCTGTCCATTACAGGCGAAATTGGGATGGCTTTTGACTTCGTGCCTGCCAACAGAACTTAAATGTTATAATAACGTTAAGTTTGAGTTCATTAGATGGGGGGTCAATGGTTTTGCCCATCTTCTGGCTCACTAAGGCCATCTTTGGTCTTACCCTTTTTGAAATGCAGGTATAGGTCCCTTTTTGCGGCTTGCTGTCAGCATTGCTAACCCGTTTCTTTAGTAATGAAATATTTCTTTCATAAAAGAAAAAAAAAATGAAAATAGAAAGAACTTATGAGCTGCATAAGAGATGTATGGAGCAAGTTGGTTCGTACGATCGGTTCAAATCACAAAAGGGTAAAGTTACAAACTGGTTTAATGCAACTTGGAGTTTACTGTGATTTAGGCCATGTTTGGTTGAAACCTGTAACGAGATCATTTTATTTTAAATTCCGAAGACATTTCAAGCCATAAGGTGATTGATGAAATGAACTCATTTAGACTCATATTGTATTCGGGTGGCTGCAGCATCAGTCTTTCCTATGGAAGACTCAGGGTCGAATTTCTGAAAGTGTGGGGGCGGGGAGCAACGTGCAGTAGTATCTGCCTGCTCAAATAGTCAAATGGGGAAGGGTTTGGGGTGTGCAATGCGCAATGAAATCGCCTACTCAGGTTAACAATGTGATGATGTAGACCAACAAGTTTAGGACCAAAAATAAATAAAGGGATTTTTCTCAAGACGGTTTAAAGTTTTGTCAAATAACGAGGTAAAAAAAAATATTTCCGAAATTGGTTTTTAGTGATGGTTAATTACTTTTTAACCCTTATAAAAAAATATTAAAAAACCTAATCCTATTCTCATATCTTGTGTTCCACTCTTCTCCCTGTTTTTCTATAATGTGTGGTCCAAGGAACCACCACCTCATGTCAGTTGCGGGAACCTTAGCAGCCCTCTATCCATTCAATCCTCCATCAGCATGAACTTGTTGACTAAGAACTCCATAGTTGTCCTCAAAGCAAAACCCATAAATCCAAGTGACGGGTTTTCCCTATGGAATTCACTTATACCATTAGTAGTTAGAACCTCACAACCTTATCCAACACTCTGTGATTTGTTGTACTGAACCATTTGAAAGACCCCATTTAAATAAAATAGATGGCTTATATCGGTCTCTATCTCAACATTACCTTTGTACAATCCATCTTCCTTTAAAACATATTTGTCCTCAAAGTTAGCAGGATAATGGAAGAATTCTACTACTTTACATGAATTATCCTAATGTTCAATCATTTCTTCAAGGGTATTGAAGTCTACATATATATGTAGCATCCTTTCCGTACCATCCCCATTCTTATTGTCCCAACATGTTCTTACCTTTTCCCAAACTACCAGCACTAGAGATGTATTGAATTCATCTTTAGAAGTAGCAGATATTGTGAAGCACCATCCCAATTAGCTCAAGATTACCTGAGATGAAAAATGCTATTATGATTATGGTCATCTCTGCAGAGTCGTAACCATGTTAATGGCGTTTTCATCGTCTTCACTGATCAGTCTTCCGTTACAGAGTGCAGCGGTATAAACGGAACAAAAAAAATTATAAAAATGATAATTAATTTTTTATTACAATTTTACCCTTAAAAAACAAATTTCGTAGATAATTTTTTTTACCTCATTATTTGGCAATTTTACTAAAACTTTGAATTGATTTGGGAAAAATCCCATAAATAAATTATATTATCCTTCATTTTTTTTAAAATTTTTTTGGTATAGCCTCACGTGGACCTTCATCATCAGCCGCTTGAAACGGGACTGGCCTGAAGCAGTCAGAACTGAACTCGTGAACCTGAACATGTGACACCACTTTGCACTGCTCACCCCACCCCCTCCAGGGATTTGACCTGGGTCTTCTCTATGGAAGATAGATGCCTTGGCTGCCGGAACACATTGGCTTCATAATTTGTTGATGAATTGGAATCGAACCATTTTTTGTTGGGCACATATGCACTCATATACCATGGAAAACCAAAATGAAATGATTTCATTCCAAAGGACATCCGAACACAGGGTTCCTTCTAGTTGAACCGCCAGCCACATTTAATAACACGTATTAATTTATAAAGAGAGTATTTATTAAAATATAAATTTATTTTTACAAAAGTAGAACTTTTAAAATTGTTCAAATTGAATGGAAGAAAAACAATTTCCTACACTGACCAGAAACATAATTATTAAAGTGAATCCTAAATGGATCGGCTGGGATTTGGTATGAACACTCCATGAACGAACAAGATGTGAACAGCATCAGGGGTGGACACATTAACGCCAGTGAAAAAAGTGATTTACACTTTTTAGGGGGAGCTTTTCACTTTTTGGTGCTGATGTGCCCACCCCTATGTCATTCGAACGTTGTTCGTTCGTGTCTTGTTCATACCAAATCCTGAGAGTGAATGAACTGGTTTTCTTATAATTTATATTTGAAATTAGAAACCCAACCCAAACAAACCATCAAATTTGATAACTATGTTTAATAGACACATTTGGGAATGGCTTGCCAAAAACCCAATACCTACAGTTGATAATAGCTTTCCCTAGCCATTGCACTCTGGATTTGATAGGACTAAATAAAGTCACCACATCAGTGTTCAAAAGTGATTCACACTTTTTGGGGATGTTTTTCACTTTTTAGATGCTGATGTATTGACTCCTATTCCTACCTTAGAGTGACTTTAGTTAGTCCTATCAACTCTTCAGGGTAGCCTTTGGTTTGGGTTTTTTTTTTTTTGCAAGCAGTCATCATGATGGTGCGGTGCTATGTACTAGAAGATTGATGTCCTTGATTGTAGTTACAAAAATGCATCTTCTACAGGTCTCTAAACCTTTAAAAGTTCTTACTTTTCTTTCTAAGCACCTACGTTAGAGGAAACTACCCCAAACATCATTTTAGAAGGCAAAGATATAAGGAAAATAGTCTATGTCAAAAAGTTCTAGGCTAGCCAATGCCGTTGAGGCATTGTTCTTCCACAAGTAAAGCAAAGGGCCAAACAAGAACCCTCTTGTGTGTCATCAATTGGCGAGCTAGCTGCTAAATTCATGCAATAAAGCTGAGTCACTCTTAGCTTTGGTCCCAAATCATTTCCCCTCTCTCTCTCTCCCTCTAGATATATATATTTATAGTTTGTGATTCTCTATAAACTTGTAATAGAATGACACATGATGGGTTCCCAGCAAATGCTCAGTGATGAGAAAGCCTTGGTAGTGCCTATGGTAAATTATAAGCTGACATGTGCTGTGTTGGGGTAAAAACCTTCAAAAAAGTGTTCGGTTGAAAAAATAGGTGGTCAAAAAGAGATACTAAAATAAAAAACACATTATGTGTCAATCAGTTGCACCCATACAGGGGTTGGTTTATTCTTGCAATGAATTTGATACCTCTTTTTAGACGCCTACGTTTTGTAGTAAGTACTTTTATTGACCTTTTCCATGTGTCAGCCACAGGCACTTTCAGCTTATACAACGTTTGTTTTTGCCTGGGCAGGATTTGGTAGGACAACTTGCAAAGTGCCTAAAGTAAGAATGATAGTAGGGATGACACATCAGCACCAAAAAAGTGATATGCACTTTTTTGAGGATGCTTTTCACTTTTTGGCACTGATGTGTCAGCCGTAATATAATTCTTACTTTAGGTACTCTGCAAGTTATCCTACCAAATCCGGAGCGTGCTTTGTCGGATGCCAACTTGAATCGGTACTGGATCTAATTTTACCATGCAAACACCGTCAAAACGGGTGGATTGTTGGATCTGACCTACTTCGTTCCAAACCACAGTAGGGTGTCTGTTATTGCCTTTTCCTGTAAACTAGTGGGGCCAATTGTGTCACCCTTGTTTCTTCTCGATCCTCTGCCACCACCTTTTGTGGCAATTGATGAATTTAGATCAACCAAATTTTCTTTCGATCCTCTGCCACCACCTTTTATGTTAATTAATGAATTTAGATCCACCATATTTCCCTTGGATCCTCCGTCACTACCTTTTGTCATAATTAATGAGTTTAGATCACCATTTTTTCTTCCGGATTCTCTGCCACCACCACTTGTAATCAGCTGTACCTTACACAAAAATCATAAAATGCATTTTACTCATGCTACAAAAAATAATTGTTACGGTAAATCTTTATTTATTTACCCTCTGCCCGCTACATTTTGTGGGAACAGACAGGAGAATTTGTATCCTCTGCGCCACCTCACAGTGTGTCATGGTGTTTTATGCACAATGGAAGTGGGGTCCATACAGTTTTTGTGTTTGTGGCTCATAAGGTGACACAGAGGATAACTTGCAGACACAAGGAGATGTGGGCCTCATGCAAAGTGCATGGGACCATACTCATTTGTGAGAGGGTGAAGGTACACTACTTAGAGAGAGTGGATTGTATCCGGTCCTCTTATTTATGCTCCTGTCTGCCCCTTGTCAAGGGGTGGGTACTGACCGAAAAGTGATTTTCACTTTTTTTGAGGGAAGAGGTGCTTTCACTTGTCGGTGCTGATGTGCCCTCCCCTTGACAAGGTGCAAAGAGGAGCATAACATAAAAGGAGTGAATACAATCCTCCCTCTTTCTTAGAAGATGATTCTTGTGAGCCTTATAAAATCAAAATAAAAAAGCATTTGGGTAAACTTATAATTGATTTTTGATTTAAAAGATAAGCTACTTATTTATAATTATGGTATTTGATCTATTAAAATTTTTGTATAAATCAATGACTCAATTTATTTGGAAGGTTGTTGGATCTCAACTTAAAAATAAGTTGATTATCTACTCTCTCCCTTACTTATGATTTTTAACTTTTTAATTTGCAAATCAAATACAAACACATAGAGACTTATGACTTTTGAAGTGTTAGAAGTCATAATTTATTGAAAATAAGTTTATCCAAATGCTACTTAAATGTTCTGTCGAGGATGGTGCCCAGGACACCAGTGGAATAAAATTGGTGGGAATTAGTTCTATCGGATTTGGTGTCTAGGATGACACCAGGGAATGTCATATAGAATAAAATGCATATTCTATATTCAAAAAATGCATTACACTCCCATTTTATTCTATATGACGACCAGTCCTGGACAGAAAATTTTCTTCTTTAGAAAAAGCCTGATCCTCTACTGGGAGCAGGGTTCTCCCTCTAAATAGAAGGCGTGGGTTCACGTAAAATGTGTGCGGCCCACACCCCATGTGAGAGGGAGAACTCTACCCTCGGTGCAGAGGACCCATGCTTTGCTTTCTTGTTGTTTTCCGTACTGTGCCACGAAACAAACAGAATGGGAGCCACAAAAATAAAAACAAAGAAATCAGAACATTCATTCTGTCGGTGATCGATTCGATTTAAAAAAAAATTCAACTTTTAGTTAATTTTTTAAAAAGCTCCTTTCATGAACGAGACAAACTTTTACCACTCAGAAGATTCAAACTTTTTTACTCTCCTTGGAAGAAGGATCTCGCACTCATTTCGTTTTCGAGAACCCTTTTCACACCTTCTTTTGCCTTTTGTATGTCGTCGTTTATTTAGCTATGCTTTCATTTACTCCTTTTTCCATGGTTTTTCTGGTTGGTGAGCTGATTCAAGTTACCGTCTATTGACTTGTTGGATCATGGAGTGTTCATTGTCACCTGGATTTTAAAAGTCTTTATGGATTCTGGGTTTCTCTTCAGAACCTCAAAAAATGGTATTCGTGGGGGCAGGAGATGAGTTTTCTGAACAAGATTAGGAGGATAAAAGGTGAGTTTTCTTTTCGAAATTAACCTAAAAAAAAAAAACAATAATTTTTGAAACATAAAAAACTCTGAAATTGGGATCTTTATGGGTCTGGGTATTAGTTTTTAAATTTGGGTTGTGAAGAATGATGGATTTATAGTGTTTTAAGGTGATTTATATGGGAATTTGGTTGTAAAGAAAGTAGCAATCTTGCCAGGAAAAAATTGAAGAAAAAGTTGAGAAAAAATAATAATTGTAGAAGAAAAGTGTGTATCCTCCATGAAACTAAGTTAATCATCAAAATTTTTGTTGAAAAAAAAGTGTGTATCCTGCAAGAAATTAACCAAGTTAGGAAGATGTCTTTTCGGGGGAAAAAAAGAGTTCTTCAAGAAGAATCAGTCTAGCTGATGACTTATTAGGAAGATTGGTCTTCTGGAAGAAAAAAAAAAACCCTTAAAGTGGATTCTCAGGAATCGCGAGATGACTTATTAGGTGATTTCAAGAACCCAAAATTTGGAATCTGGATTGGTGAAAGAGGTGGGTTTACTTCAAATGTTAAGTAGTTCCTGGATTAAGAAGCTGACTTATGAATTTGTGTAAAAGAAGGTGGATTTAGCCTAATCATCTTCTTTTTTTTTTTTTTGGGTGAAGGAAACATCATAGAACGGATGGGGTGATTATTTTCAGGTTTTATTAAGTGAATTCTTTGGTTTTGATGTGGTTTGAAAGGAGAAATGGCTTTTCTTTTTCAGTATATTTTGAGTTTCAGCTTGCACTGTGTTGGTTATTTTGGATTTTACAGATTATATGGTCTTTTTACATAGATGTCTCCAGACATTCCTTAGTTTCCCAACTCTTGATTTTTATGGTTTCTCTCCATTTCAGATTTTGTACCTGCAGAGGGGGAATTAGCGTTCTAGTTTATTTTTGGGGGCTATGAAGTGTTTCAATTTCTTCAAAAAGGAGAAGAAGGATGAATCAAAGACTACAAAGTTCACATCAGTTCTGTCCTCCATTTCCACATCCACTGATCGTGAGGTGAGGAGATCTGGTTCTGAATTCAATTCATTGAACACCTCGGACATGAGCACAGAATCGTCAGGGCGGGCTCCATTTCCGAGTTTGTCTCAGAGACCCAATCATCTCAGAGTGTTCACATTCTCGGAGCTGAAGACAGTCACAAGAAATTTCAGCCGCTCTGTCATGATTGGGGAGGGTGGGTTTGGATGTGTTTATAGGGGTGTGATCAATAGTTCAGAAGATCCACATACCAAACTTGATGTTGCTGTTAAACAGCTGAGCAGGAGGGGGTTGCAGGCAAGTTTTCTTCATCCTGATTTTCTTCTTGTTATTGTACCAAAGAAGTTTAAACGTATGTTATTTATTTATTTATTTAATAAAATGTAGGGACTGCCTTATTTTTTTATTGTCTCCAAAAGGACCTAGAATACCAAGATTTGGCAGCAAAAAAGAACTGCAAATAAAATTTATTTGATTAAGTGTTAAATGCGATTTTGGTGTAATCGTAATAGCTGTTGCTGGTGATGGGCACATGGATGTGAGAGTGGAAGCAAAGCTTGGCTAGGAGGTCTTACAACTAGGGCCTAGCTATATAATTGATTGATGTTAAATGTGGTTTTGCTGTAATCGTAATAGCTGTAGCTGGTGATGGGAACATGGATGTGGGAGTGGAAGCAAAACTTGGCTAGGGGGTCTTACAACTAGAGCCTAGTTTCCTTTTTGCAACTTACGCGGTGAGTGGTTAAGCTTACAACAGGGAGGTGTTTTTATAGCTTGCAGTGGTTTTGTTTTTTGAGAGTGGATAAATGTGGCCAGTAGTATCTGTAGCTGGTCCATCACCATAAGGTGGGTTGTGATTTGCCCTTCGGCAGTAGCTCCTTTAAGATTTCATCTCTTTTATAGGCAGTGATGATCATGATTGGCCAGTTGTTGGGATCTTCTCCATTAGCTCTGATCTTCTGACCTCCAATTATGCCAGTGCTATTAGGAGTATACATTTCGGTTATAGAGGATACTTTTTTTTATAAGTATCCAAGTATAGAGGATACTTGGATCAGGAAGAATGGGAGGCTGTAGATTTCAAACCACCCAGGAAAGGTTTTTTGGGACAATCAAATAGTAGTTTCCATTTCAAAGCTCTCCTCATCTAAAAATTGATCTGATAAGAAGATCATAATGTCTTATTGTTGCATTGTATTGTAGTGCTCCGATAAAATATGTCCTCAGAAAAATTGTCCACCATTGTAGAGTGTTTATGATTGCCTCAGAAAAATTGTCTTATTGTTGCATTGTATTGTAGTGCTCTGATAAAATATTGAAGATGCCAGCTTGCTAAGTTGGTAAAGTCTGTGGGTGTCGTACCACAGACCTGGGTTCAAAATCCATCTTCACCTATAATTTACCTATAAAAAAAAAAATTGTCCACCATCATAGAGTGTTTATGATCATCCAGTTGGGTATATCTTTTCCTTTACCTGGAAGATCTTCTGGGTGAAGCCCATCAAGTGGTGGGGCCCTACCTCTATTTGCAGCATAAAAATTTCTCCAAGTACAACAAATACAGAAACTACAGGTCAAGACTTTTCAAGGTGCCATCAAAAGTAAGAAGTTGTAAACTTTTTACTGTAGTAGATTGTCATCAGTGAACCTGCAGAACCAGTATCATGTTTGTGTATCAAATGGTAGTTTCCATTTCAAATTTATAAACTTTTCATTTTCTAAGTGGCAACTTTAAGCTGAGTTAACTGCCTGCAGGAACTGAAGTGTTCTTTCAGATAGTAAGATAATTGGTTTTTAAACCCTTTATATGTTGAGCTTGACTAGAAGTGTAATCCATCTCTTCCATTGTCCTAGCCTCTATTAATTTGTTCTCAATTCCTCCTTGGTAATGCTGCTTCTTTAAGTTTCCACTCATTATAAATTTGATTATAGGTTTGCTTCAAAAGTCCTGAAAGCATAAACCAAAGTTATTGGGTCACACTACAAGATAATCACTTTGCTTGAGAACACTAAGAATTTTGTGTTTGTCTCATTGTCATATTTTCCCTTGAAACATAGGTACTGAGCTTTTTCTGTAAATATTGATTTTGGTTATATTTCTTTTGCTTATTATCTAACAGGGGCACAAGCAATGGGTGACAGAAGTAAATGTCCTTGGTGTGGTTGAACATCCAAACCTCGTCAAACTAGTAGGCTATTGTGCTGAGGATGATGAAAGGGGAATTCAGCGACTTCTGATTTATGAATATATGCCCAACAGAAGTGTGGAAGATCATTTATCAACTCGGTCACAGACACCCCTTCCATGGGACCTGAGACTGAAAATAGCCCAAGATGCTGCCTGTGGTTTAGCATACCTCCATGAAGGAATGGATTTTCAGGTATTCCATTTTCTTTTATGTCATCTGATTAAGTATATCCATATTGTTGCTCTGTCTAATAGTACATTTTTTAAATGTACTTGTTTCCGTAGTATTTGGATGATGATGATGATTTGATGTAGTATATGTTTCTTTTACAACATTAATTATACTGGAAGTTCCTATGTCAGGCAGTGTTGCATGTTCAGGGATGGAAATGGGGCTTACTTAGGAGTTTTTATGGGTCAAAATTAACCTGGACCATAATCATCTGCTCAATCACATTGTTTGGGCAGTTTGGAAAAATGTTGAACAGTTTGTTGAGAGAAGATCAATGGATGTTTAAACCTGTTGTTAGTGAAAGGCGTAGAGCAAGGAGAACACCAAGGTGGGATCTGTTGAATGTGTCACTATATGGGTCAATGGATTTTCATGGATACGATATTATCAGTCAGGCTCCATTTGTTTGCTTGTAAAATGGTCTGAAAACAAATTTTTCCATGAAAAAATTGTTTTCGATCATTTGGTTGCTCGTAAAACAAATAAATTGGCAGAACTGTTTTACCTAGGGCGTCTCATTTTATGCTTCATGTGCATCTCTTTTATGTTTAAATCTGGCGTAAGTTGCTAATGCCTGTGTTTTCCAACTTATAAATAAGTCTCCAACAGGCAGAAGTCCTTCCTCCTTCATTGTGCTCAACATGTTCCAGACAAATCAAATCTGGTATCCTCTCTCTCTCTCTCTCTCTCTTTCCCCCTTCGATTCACAATGAATCTGAACATTTTTTTGGACCTTACCATGATGGCAGCAAACCGATGAAAGTGTTTTTGATCCTCGTGAGTTGCATTGACATTTGATCCTTCCTATTTGATCCCAAGTCCTAACCCTGACTAATACGAGTTCTCCCTCTCTCTTTCTCTCTAACACACACATATAAGACTAGGTCTGATTTTTCCCTTTTTTAAGTTATGCAGGTTTTTTTTATGAAAGAAAAAAGTTGTTAGAAAAATGGGGGAGGAACCCACCCCTAAAGAATCATAAAACACAAAAGAAAAAGGGAAAAGAGGAACAGGGGAAAGAAGGAAGCCAAAAAACAGGAAAAGGCGGGGTCCAAGACAACCTCTAGGCCCCAAGCCGAGACCTAAAGCAGATGACAACTGATCGCCCCATTCCAATCCATAGAAAGATCCCCCGCCCTAAGGGTCCCACACCCTTTACAAAGGGGAGCCCAAAAGGAAATCAACTCTTTGGCCCTTTTATACACTTGGAATGAGGGCTCGAAATGACCCTCAAAGACTCCTATTCCTTTCCAACCAAATGGACCAGCACACTGCCGTAGGAACGAGCCTCTAAATCTGGTTTTCGCGCACCGAAAAAGCGTTGCCCTTCCAAGCCGCAAGAGGAGACCTTAGATCCCTCGAGGGGACCCCATGGATCCCAAAATCCCCTAAGAAGCCAGCTCCAGACATCCCAAGAGAAGGGACAATGCATCAGGATATGGTTCACCGATTCCCCATCTTCCTTGCATAAACTACAAAAGTTGGTTAGCGTGAGGCCTTTTCTTCTCAACACATCAATCGTGCTTAAAGAGGCCACCCACATGAAAAATTGAACCTTAGGAGGAACCAGAGAGTACTAGATATCCTTCCATGGGACTTGGCGATCCAGCGGATTCCCAAATAACTGAATATTGGATTTTACCCTGTACATCCCGTCCGAGTCGTCTGACCAAATCTTCATGTCCTCATGGTCTGACGTCACTATAGTATAGTAGAGCTCCCTGAGCAACGAAGCAATGGCCGACACTTCCCAATCAAATGCCTGGCACTGTAAGATAGGAAGCCAACCCACTTTATCATGACTTGTATCCATATAATCCGACACCATCACTTGCGAGTTGGTTGCCAGAGAGAAAACCAAGGGAAACTTCCGCATCAACGGTTGCGGCCTACACCATTTGTCTATCCAAAACTTAGTCCTCTGTCCATTATCCACCCTCATTCCTAACCCTTCCTTGAACTTCGGAAAAAACCGGATGATGCCTTTCTAGGGGCTATAGCTGTACGATCCTCTGACCGGGTAGGGCTCCCCATTCTCTTGACACCCTGCCTAGACGAAACCACCTGCCTCCATCTACTACCCTCAGTCCTAAACCTCCAAAGCCATTTGTAAAGGAGAGCTTTGTTTATGAGCTCCAACCTTCTGAGCCCCTTACCCCCAAAAGACTTCGGGAGCAAACAATATCCCAAGCAACCAAGTTCAATCCCCTATCATCTCCTCCACCCCTCCATAGAAAATCCCTCTGTAATTGCTTAATCTGTTTCGCAATCAAAGCCAGAATGACAAAGAGGGACATAAAGTATATCAGCATGCTAGCCACTGCTGCCTTAATCAACGTCACTGTACCCCCCTGGATTAGGACTTTTAGAATCCTAATGCCATGCTGAAATCATAAAAAAGAGTAAAAAAGACATAGACCTTGAATCTTGATTTTCCCTTTTTCTGATTTCAGCATGGGATTATGATGCAACACAATTTAGATGATACCAAAGTTGATGTAGAATGATAGCTAAGAGTCTCAATTAAACCCAAGATATGTAGCGGAAATAAGAATAAGGTTAAAGAACCAAAAACAGAACTTTAAGTGCCCATGATTTAATGAAAATAGAAGAAGAAACTTAATTAGAGGGGTTAAGAATAATTGAAACAAAAAAAGAGGAAGAAAAGAGAACAAAGAAATCTATAAGGGCAATTGTGTAATTTCTAAGCCCCTAGTTGTGCGTCAGAAATTTCTTAAATTTGACATGGTGATTTTGACATATATGAGAAATATGTATACGAAATTTTAGGTTATTCTAAGAAAAATGGAAAATGGTAAAGAACAAAAGAGAAAAAAAAAAAAAAAAAAAGAAGAAAAAATAAGGATAAAA
>JAOXJP010108658.1:0-14174 GCA_025762735.1 Platanus orientalis | reverse complement strand
CTATTTAAGACAATCACCAAGCACATAGAACACAATAAGTTTATAGTGGTTCGGCATAAGGCCTACGTCCACTTTCAAAAGCTTACAACTGAGCTATATAATTTTATTAAAATTGACAAATTACAATCAAGGATAAAATTAAATAAGGCCTATCTACTACACTTGGTGTCTTTAGCGAGTGTGGTCTACACTTCCGATGTCTCTAGTAGAAGTGCTAAGTTTACACTATCAGTGTCTCTGATGATAGTGTTGGGTTTATTCCCTATGTCTCTGGCATGAAAGGTCTACACCTTCGATGAGGTGCCTAGGTCTACACTACCAATGTCTCCGATAGTAGTGTCAAACTCTCGGTGTCTCTGATGAGAGTTATCACAATTTCATATAAATATAAATAGCTTTGCTTACCTCTTTGAAGGTTAATGTAGCTATTAGCGTAGTATGGGATCGCTCCTTTTTAAACAAGTTGTGACTTTTTGAATCCCGTTTGTGTTTTTGAATAGAATAACTCTTGAGGTAGCCTATTAATGATATGCCTTAGCACGAGCAAGGATGCTTCCTTGAGTCGGTCTCTCTCTTCTTAATCTAGAGAGTAATAGGCACTTAATGAAGACTTGAATCCCTTTAAGAGCATAGAGATAATTTGAGTAGCATATTTCTTCAAAAATATTTAGAAGCAGTCTACTTTTCTTCCCAGAGCTTACCCATTCAATATTTTCTAATTATGAAAGATTTACTAGCTGTTACACTCATTTTTGGCGAGTTCTAGAACTTTAGATCGATCCTGGATTGATACAAAGTACTGATTTCTCAAAAAAGTGCACCCAAAAGTCTCTAGTTCGATCCTAGATCGATCCAAAATATTTGGATTGAACCAAAAGGTTTGGATTGATCCTGGATCAATCCTACTATATTGTGAAGCCCCAAATTTGTTCTTGGAGGGCTTTAATGACTTCGGGATCATTTCTTTTTAGTTTGGGAAGGTTTCTAGGTCCTTGAAACCCTTCCTTAGACCTTTAATTCACTTACATTACCTATATTTACCATTTTGATCTTGGAATGGTCTTGTGAATGTTTCAGGATGCCTTGTGTGCTTTTGGCTAGCTTTTCATAAGGTATTCTTAAGATCTTGGGCTTATTCTTCATGCAGCTTCGGACCCCGAACTTCTTAGACTTTAGCATGACTCCTCTCTTGCCCTAGTCTATACACCTTTGTATTTTATAGTTCATGGAATTTACAACCTATTACATCAACCATTTTCACTCGAAGCTTTCACTTGATCTTTGGTTTTGTTCTTTTTTTTCTCCTGTCTTCGGAGAGATCTAGGTCTTTTGGGAAAAATGAATAGATGAGGTATGTGTTCTTGTTTTGATTGAATGCTTAACATGTGTATTACTGGCTTGTGCTTGAAAAATCTTAAAATTCTAAGGATGTTGAGTGGATGTTTTGCTAAATGAATGGCATATTGAATATGTTTAAGATTTACCTTTGAAATAAACAGATTTGAAAAGTTTGAAATATGAATATGAATGGCTCCTTGTTGGAGGCTTATTGTAATTGACGATCATGGTTCTCTACAAAATGCCCATATCTTTAAAGAAGATTATGGTTTTGTATAAGATTCCCATGTTTTGAAGAAGATCATGGTTCTTTTATAAGATTTCTATGCTTTAGAAGATCATGGTTCTCTACAAAATTCCCATATTTATGAAGATCATGGTTCTCTATAAAATTCCCATGTTTAAAAGAAGTTAATGATTCTCTACGAGATCCTTATATTTGGAAGAAGATAATGTTATCTGAAAGAAGATTATGATTTTGTATAAATCCATATTTGAGAATAATGGTCATTTTTCTCTTTTTTGTTGTTTCTTTTTTTTGCTTGTGCTTTCTTTTTTCCTTTTTTTTTTTTTTTTTTTTGCTTTTGATCCATTAATCTCTTGTTCGGATATGTACATGATCATGATCTTTGGAGATGCAAAAATTTGAAAAAAGAAAGAATGTTTAGCAAAATGGCTAGTCAAAGGCCTTCTCATTTCAATATTTTTTTAACATAAGTAAGATTTACATAAATTCAAGCAAAGAATTGCTTGACTTGATCTAAATTAACATATCTAGGGAAGTCCCCCCCTTCCATGTTTCCCAAAATTAGTGCCCCACTGGACAATTTTTGCTTAACAATGAAAGGTCCTTCATAATTCAGCCGAGGTTGCCCCCGTGGTGCTTGTTCATGAGGAAGGACTTTCTTGAGAACTAAGTCTCCATCTTTGACATCTCTGGGCTTGATCCTCTTGTTGAAAGTTGTCGCCAAGTGCCTATGATGGGCTTGTCCATTACTCATTGCCTAGAGTCTCTTCTCATCAATAAGGTTCATTTGACCATGCCGGACCTGTTTCCATTTTGATTCCAGAATCTATGCCTCAATTAAGATTCAAAGACTTGGAATTTCAACTTCGATTGATAGGATTGTCACCATGCCATAAACCAATGAATATGTGGTTGCATCTATCAAGGTGCGAGTAGATGTTCTATAGGCCATAATTACATAGGGCAATATTTCATCCCAATTGGAGTGGTTGACAGTCATCTTTTACAAGATCTCTTTGAGGTTCCTTTTGATTGCTCCATTGTTTCATTCATCTATGGTCTATCTAGAGACGATTAATGGTCATGGACTTTGAACTTTTTGTAGCGTAGTTCAAGATCTTTTCCCAGAAAATTAGTTGCATTGTTAGTGATAATTTTGTTGGGAACACCATATTGGCAAATGATGTCTCTTCATACAAATCTAGTTGTGTTTTTCATTGTGACTACTGATGAGGATATAGTCTCGACTCACTTGGTGAAATAGTCAATAGCCACAATGATGCACAAATGTCTGTTGGCTGCTTTCTGAGGCATGGGCCCTAGTACATCAATTCTCCACATGGAGAAAAGCCAAGGGGTAGTCAAATTATGTAGTTTAGAGGTTGGTGCTTTGATAATGTTGGCATAAGACTGTCAAGTGTGTCACTTCTTTATATGATTGCAACAATTTGTTTCCATTGTCAACCGGTAATAACCCAAATGGAGAATCTTCTTTGCTAGCATGAGCCCATTCATTTGTGGGCCGCACTCTCCTCCGTGAATGTCATTTATGATAGTGGAGATTTTAGATTCATTTACACATCTCAAGAGGACATGATGAGGGAACTTTTTGTACAAGGTCTTGCCATGCAAAACAAAATATGCTACCAATCTTTGGAGGGCACGCTGATCATTCTTAGAACACATAAAGGGAAGAGTCTAATCTTCAATATAATTCTTGTTGTTGAAGAACCAGGGTTCCTTGTTCAAGTCTATTGTTGCAATCTGAAGATAGTAGGCCAGCTTAATTCTCTGCTCGATTTCAATCGGTCTCATTTTTTCTCCTTGAGGGATGTCAATCATTGAGGCTAATGTAGCCAAAGCATCTGCAAACTAAGTTCTATTTCTACCAATGTAGTTGAAAGTCAAGTATTCAAAACTCTTGGAAAGGATATGCAAGCGATCATGGTAGTCAAAGAACTTTTCTTCTTGGATGAACTAATCTCTAGTGGCTTGGAAGATGACCAGTGCTGAATCCCCATAAACATCAAGCTCATCAATGCCCAGGTCAATGGCTACTTTCAAAATGATGATGTAGGCTTCATATTTGGCTATGTTGTTGGTGCATAAGAAGTAGAGTCTTGTAGCAATCGGGATGAGGGCACTAGTAGGAGAAATGAGAACAACTCGAACTCGTTGCCTACTTGGTTCGCGGCTTCATCACAACACATCTTTCATCTAAAAATTTTGTTTAGTTTGACTTCAACGTAAATGATTCACTCATCTGGAAAGTCAAAGCTCAGGGATAAAGGTTCATCGATTGGTCCGTCAGTGAGGAAGTTAGCTGTGGCTTGCTCCTTAATAGATTTTTGTGAGACATAAGTGATGTCAAATTTGGATAACATCATGAGCCAATGGGTTGTTTTCACTATAGTTGCAGATTTCTGGAATAAATACTTATGGGAGATATTCAGAAAATCAAGAACACTTTGTAGGAAAGGAAGTAATGTTGTAGTCTCTTAGTAGCATACACCAAATCTAAACAAGTTTTTTTTTCAAGAGGGGTGTATCTAGTTTCATAGTCCATGAAACACTTGCTTAAATAGAAAATGGCATGTTCCTTTCTTCTTGACTTATCATGTTGTCCCAGTATGCATCCCATAGAATTGTCATGTACTATCATATATAAAATTAATGGCTGATTTGGCTTTAGAGAGATTAACACAGGTGGGCTCAACAGATAATTCTTGATCTTGACAAAGGCAAGCTAACAGTCATCATTTCATTCAATTGGAACGTTCTTTCTCAATAGTTTGAAAAGTGGCTCACCAATGGGAGTGAGTTGGGCAATGAACCGGCTGATGTATTGGATATGGCTTAGGAAACTACATACATATTTCTTTGTGCACGGTGCAAGCATTTCAATGATTACTTTGGCCTTAGTAGGGTCGACCTCAATGCCTCTTTCACTGACAATGAAGCCTAAAAATTTCCCATGTGAGGCTCCATAGATACACTTGCTTGGATTCAGCTTTAGCTTGTACTTTCTCAGATGGGCAAACAACTTCTATAGATGCTTCAGATGATCCTTTCGATGGTAGGTTTTGACAATCATGTTGTCGACGTAGACTTCCATCTCTTGGTGGATCATGTCATGAAAGAGGGTAATCATGGCCCATTGATAGGTTACTCATGCGCTCTTGAGACCGAAGGGCATAACTTTGTAGCAGAAGATGCTCAAGGGGGTAGTAAAAGGTAGTATTTTCACAGTCTTCCATAACCATCTTAATCTGGTTATAGCCAGAGAACCCATCCATAAAGGGCATCATCTCATGTCTAGTAGACTATCAATAAGCACATCAATGTGGGGGAGAGGAAATCATCTTTGGGACTAGCTTTGTTCAGGTCTCGGTAATCTATACACATTCAGACCTTATTGTCCTTTTTGGGTACAGGGACTATATTAGCTAATCGGTTGGGATTTTAGACTGACAAAAGAAAGCCAACATCAAGTTATTTTTGTACTTATTTTTTAAGGGCAAGGGACCATTTTGGTCATAGATGCCTAGGGCTTTGCTTGATGGGATGGATATCCAGGTTAGTGGGAAGCTTATGGGTGATAAGGTCTGTGTCTAGACCAAGCATGTCTGCATAAGTCAATGCAAAGATGTCTATGTGCTCTCAAAGTAAACTTACTAGGGCATGTCCCAAATCTAAAGTGCTGGGGATCTTAATTTTTATAATTCTAGGTGAGGTTTCAGACCTAAGATTCACCTCTTGAAGGTCATCTAGCATTAGAAGATTTTGATTCTCTTGACATTCAAAAGTGTCAATAACCTCTTTAGGCATTACTTCTTCATCACTCCATTCATCTTGTTCTTGTTTTATTTTGTAAAGAAAATTTTTTAGTAAAAAATTTGAATAAAAAGAGATATTTAATACCCGAGGAGCAGGCTTTGGAGTCAAGCTCCAAGTTGCCTATGTTCCCGCTATTTGCACTAATCACATGCTTAGTAAAGTTGGTTAGTCAGGATCAAGTCACACGTAGTTCTAGTCTCAAGGTTTGACTAACTTGATTTTTTTTTTGGAAAGGTAGCTAGACCTGAAGTTACTTCTCAGGTTGCCTACATACTTGACTTTTGACATTAGTCATATGCTAAAAACATTGGTCTATTAAGATCAACCTGCATGTAGTTCTTTCTTTACAAGGGTAACAAATGAAAAGAAAAGGATTTTTTGTTCTTCAAAAGGTGAATGAACCTGAAGTTATATCGCAGGTTGCCTATGTACTCACTATATTAGCATTGGTCTAATGCTTTTGACAATATGAGTAGGTAGGGATCAAGTCATATGTATATCTTTTTACAAGGTGAAACTGCAAAAAGATTTTGAAAAAGAAAAAGAAAACAACATGAAACTTGAATTGCTGATGGCTTCATTCTCAATCAATGACCAACTTGATCATCTGTTGTGGCTCTGTTGGCTAGTTTGATATGTTCCATGGCATCCACTTGCATCCATGCTTTGGGTATGTTGACCTGGTTAGGGTCAATCTCATTCAAGTCTAGTTTTCCACTTGCAATCACTGATTGTAGCGCTTCCTTGACGTTGCCTGGCAAGGATAATAGACTTACAGGAGAGGTGTCCTCCCTATGTTCTAGGGTGTTGGGGTTTGTGAAAGTCCAGTTTTAATCCTAGAAGGGGGTGAATAGGATTTATAAAAATTCTTTTAATTAAACCCCCACTTAAAATTCTAATTTTAGATGTAATTTTAGTTCTTGAAATTTAATGCACATCAAGATATAGTTTAACTATTTCAATTACAAGTGCAATGCAATAGCAAATTTCAAGTTTAATCTTTCAATTAATTTAAGTTACTAATTAATTACAAATATGAAAGATCATATGGAAGATGCTAAACATGCCATGAAAAGAAAGTGAGAAGAGACAATTCACACACAATAAACAAATACAAAACACAATATTTATAGTGGTTCGGGCCTACATCTACTTTCAAAGCTCACTACCAAGCTATCAAATTTTATTTAGATTGAATTACATTACAATCAATGTTAGAATTCTAAAACCTATTACTTGCAAAAGTAAGCTCTACTCTCGGTGTCTCCGGTAGGAATGGTCTTTACCTAGTATCTCTGGCAGGTATGGTCTACACTACCAATGTCTCTGACGGTAGTGCTATAGTCTACACCCGGTGTCTCCAACGGGTGCTAAAATCTTAAGATGATAAATTAAAATCAATATAAGTTACCTCACAAGGTTTGTGTATTGCTTGATGAACATGAAGGTGGTTGCTCCTTTATTGAGCAAATATGCAATAGTTTCCACCAAGCTCCTAAGATAAGCCTCCTTGCTTCTTAGAGCTTCACCCTTACTTGAGAGTAAACCCTCTACTTGCTTCTCTTCCTGTTCTTCAAACGAAGAGTGCTATAGAAGCACTTAAAAGGCTTCTTGATCTTCAATATATGCTCATTAATGGAGCCAACTTGGTAGTTGTGAAGAATGAATGTCTTGATCTCTTAAAGATCTCTTCTCTTTGTGTTTGGTGTATTCTTTATGTGTTAGAGAGTTCATTTGAAGCCTCTCTTATACTTATAGGGGATGGGCATAGTCGTGCACCCTTGATATGGCATCTTTTCCAGCAGTCAAAAAATCGTAGATGTTGAATCATATATATATTTTTTGAATTTATGTGATGTCAGATAGATCCGGCTATGTCGGATTGATCTGCACGAATCAATCTGGCATCCCTAGATTGATCCAGTGTCTTAGTTTGAGACACCTCAGCCTTGCCGGATTGATTCGGTAAGTAGTGGATCAATGTACTAAGTGCGGATTGATCGACACCCCCTAGATTGATCCGGTTCCCCTATTTTTCTACCATTTTGCCTTAAACCTACTCCTAAACACTTGGGAAGCTATTGTAGGTGGCATGGGTTGGTCCATCAGGCCATAGAAAAGTATTTTGTTTGTTTTAGCTTATGTCTATCATTATATCTACCTTTAAAAGCCTTTATTGTGCTTGATAGAGCTTGAGTCTTCAAGTCTTTGGACCTTGGCAGCTTGGAAATGGATCCATCATTGGCTTTAAGTGCTTGGAGCTTGTCTTCCTTCTTGGGAACCAAAAGCACTTGATGATTATGGAAATGACTTAGATATGCAATGTGGTCATGCCATGCCTAATCTACCACTCTATGTATTTTACAATATATGGAATTGACAATTTACATTAACAATCTCCCCCTTTGGCAATTCCATGACAAAACATAATGAAATACATGGATGGAGTATAATAAATATATGCAATTACTTTACAGACTTCATGAAAATGTAAGAGTTATCCATTTACACAAATAAGACTAAATGATGTGTCTTGAAATCTTGAACTCTTGAATTCTTGAACTCTTGAACTCTTGAACTCCCCCTTGATGTGTGTTTGGGCTTTTACTTCAAGTTCTTCACTTAGATGCTTAGCCTCAGAACCTGAAATTATATTTGACAGACAATACGTTCCTCAAGTCAATAATGATAAAGTCAAATGGATAAATAACACACATTTAAACAAGCCAACAAGCAAGCACATGAGAGATGCAATAAAGATGATGTGTACATTAGTTCATTGCATTAGGATTATGTTTATGTTTAAGTTTTTTGAATTAGTTCCCCCTAAATGCATTACTCCCCCTATTTAAATGCACATATTACATTACATGCTTAATATCAATCCCTTAATATCCATGTTATCTGTAAGATTTTCTCCCCCTTTTGTCATGAAATTGGCAAATGGAGAAAATTTAGACAAGGATAACAATCAAAATATATCAGGGATTACAAAATATGATGGATGTACAAAATAAATCACTCATCCTCACAGTCACTTGTCTGCAACCTCATCCTCGTCACTCTGTGTTCATAGATCGAGTGGGACACTGGGATAGTGAGGGAGCTAGGGAGCCACGACACACTCCAATCTCTCAACTCTAAGCTCAATACTATTAAGCTTGTCCGCCATCTTCTCTAGATGGTTGATGATGCATCTAGATAATTCCTCGAGACCTTTTAAGGCCTCTCACACAAATATAGGAACTAGAGGTTCTCCTTGTGGTGCAACTGAAGGTAGAGGCAGAGCAGCTGACTCTACTACTACTGGTGGAGGCACAACCACTGGTGGGAACTCCATCTGCACAGGAAGTGGTGGTGCTGATGTGGCTGGAGCAATGGAAGGTCCAGCCTCAGAAGGAGTCTTTCACTTCTTCAAGCTTATGCCCTCTCAAAGCATTCGCCGGATAGTTGACTAGTCTATCTTGGCACCCTGATTCAGGGTGGTTGCATCCTTGGAGAAGGATACTCTGCACACCTCTAATAGATGTGTAATCATTACATCATAAGGAAGTAGGCAGGAGGCGCTGGGGTTGCGGGCCTCTAAAATGATAACATGGCATATGATGGTCGCCATATCTACTCTTTCTTGGTAAGGAGGGAGTAGATGACATACACCATCGAGTTGGGCATGTCATTGTTGTACATCATAGGAAATAAATTATATGTGAACATCATATTAAGAATACGCACTTCGAGGTAACACTTCATGACTTAGAGTTTACTAAACTTGGTCATTCCCTCACAACCAAAGACCTCTGAGATAGTCACCTTGTCTAGCTCCTTAGGAGGAAATGGAACTGCCAACCCAATTGGTCTATCTATCCCTAGCAGTGTGGATAATGAGGACCGGTCTAAATCCATCTGCACATTATAAACCTCTGTATGGAATGTGAGAGCATCGAGGTTGGAGTGGTGAAAGTTTGACCAAAACACTTACACGGCTTCTTCTTGAATAGTACCCTTGATGGTCATTAGAGAGTCCCATCCCCCAAGCATGAGCTCATACCCTTTGAGTTGATCAAATAGGGTCTTCTCATTGACGTGCCACTCTACGGCTATCAGCCTCTTCGAGAAATAGTTTGTGTAGTTAGTGAGGCGAGAGGCATCCAAAAATGCTCTGAAGTTTGTTGAAGTTGGGAGTTTTTGTTTTGGAACTGGGAACTTTGAAGAAGATGTCATTCCTTTCCCTTTAGGATCATCCTTATTAAGAGGAGCCATGAAGGTGATTCGGCAAGAAGTTGGAAGAGGGAAATTCAAGGGAAGGCAAATAGAAAGGGTGTGCAAGAGGGCAATGAAGGTGAAAAGAAAATTTTCCCTTCTTAAAGCTAACTAACGGTTCATTTCCTATTGGAACCACCATGTCCGATTAATCCGGATATGCTAAATGGATCTGGGAGGATTAATCTGGTGGGATCCAGATTAATCCAAATGTGCTAAAAATGCTCAAATTTGCCTTATATGATTAGTTTTTGCAAATTTGTGTCCTTCCACTTCACCATCCTTTCATGCTCAAATCTCACATATCCCAATTGCACCCCTCAAGTGCATGAACCTTTCTGAATCTAGATGCTTTGGGAATATATCAACCAATTGATTCTCAGTTTCAATAAACTCAAGGGCAATCACTCTTTCTTCTACTAGGTCTCGAATAAAGTGATGCCTAATGTCTATATGTTTAGTGCGAGAGTGTTGAACAGGGTTCTTTGAAATTTAAATAGCACTCTTGTTGTCTACAAGAAATTTCATCACTAATTACTCAAGACCATAGTCTTTTATCATTTTCTTCATCCATAGAAGTTGAGTGCATCTACTACTTGCTGCGATGTATTCAACCTTAGTAGTTGACAAAGATATTGAATTTTGCTTCTTGTTGTGCCAAGATACTAGGTAATTTACGACATAAAAGCATCCTCCACTTATGTTTTTCCTATCGTCTATATTTCTGGCCTAGTCTGCGTCAGAGTAACTGGCTATTACACTATTGGTATTGAATGGATACCATAGTCCATAGCTTAGAGTCCCATAAATATATCTAATAATTCATTTTGTGGCTTTCATATGTAACTCTTTTGGACCAGGTCGGTGTCTAGCACAAACACCAACACTAAGGGAGATGTCTAGTCTACTCGTAGTGAGATAGAGTAGACTACTTATAATGCTCCTAGACAACTTAGTGTCAGTATCTTTACTCTCAACATCTTTGTTTACTTTCTCACTAGTGCTGATGGGGGTGTGAACAGGTTTGGATTTGGCTATTCCAAACTTAGACACTAAGTCCTTAAAAATTTGAATTGGTTTACAAATATACCATCATTGGTTTTCCTAATTTAATGTGCTAGAAAGAACTTAAATTTTCCTTACATACTCATTTCAAATTCACTCTTCATGGTGTGAGGAAAACTCATGTGCTATATCCTCTCTTGTAGCACCAAATATTATGTCATCAACATAAATTTGATCTATGAGTATGAAATCATCCTTCTTCTTCATGAAGAGTGTTTTGTTAACACTCTCCCTTGAGAATTGATTTTCAAAAAGGAATTTAGTCAACCTATCATACCAAGCTCTTAGAGCTTGTTTGAGACTATAGAGTGCCTTTTTTAGCCTATACACATGATTAGGCTAATAAGGGTGTATGAACCCTTCCAGTTGCTCCACATAAACTTCTTCTTAGAGCACACCATTCAAGAAAGCACTCTTGACGTCCATTTGAAATAACTTAAATTTCAAATGACATGCGATGGATAGAATGATTCTAATTGATTCTAACCTTGCTGCAGGAGCAAAGGTCTCTTCAAAATCAATTCCTTCCATATGAGCATAACCTTTAGCAACTAATCTTGCTTTGTTTCATATTATGGTTCCATATTCATCCATCTTATTTTTGAAGATCCATTTGGTACCAATTATATTTCTGTCATTGGATTTTTTCATAAGGTACCAAACATCATTCCTTTTGAATTGGTTAAGCTCTTTTTGCATGGCCATGATCCAATCCAGATCATCAAGAGCTTCCTTTACCTTTCTAGGTTCAATTTTAGATGTAAAAAGAATATAACTAATAATATTTTCTATTTATTTTCTTGTTTTAACATCCTCTTTAGGATCTCTAATGATGTCTTTTGATGAGTGACCTTTGATTAGTCTCTTTTCCTTGAGATGGCTCACATCATCATCATTTGTTTCCTCAGACTCATTACCGGAGTCAAGTGAGGTAACATTTTCAATGATCCTTAGATCATTTTGAAAATTTTCTCTTTCTTCTTCTTCCTTGATGTATTGAGTCTTAGGTTGATCATCTATAATGACATTTATAGACTCTTCCATACTAGAAGTCCTCTTATTGAATACTCTATAAGCTTTGCTTCTAATAGAATATCCAAGGAATATCTCTTCATCACTTTTGGAATCAAACTTGCTCAAATTTTCTCTATCTCTCAAAATATAGCAAGTGCTTTCAAACACCTTAAAATACTTCAAATTTGGATTTTTTCCATTCCACATTTCAAATAATGTTTTTGAAGTACTCAGCCTCAAGTGCACCCTATTGCTTATATAGCAAGCAGTGTTTATGGCCTCGGCCTAAAACCTTTTGGGAAGGTCTTTACTAGAGAGCATGACGGTGACCATGTCTTGTAAAGTCCTATTCTTTCTTTCCACTACCCCATTTTGTTGGGGTGTTTTGGGTGCGGATAATTCGTGTTTGATCCCACATTCATCGCAAAAGTTTAAAAATTTGCTATTTTCAAACTCTCCTCCATGATCAGTACGAATTCTCTTAATAGTGAGGTTTTTTTTTCTATTTGCAATTACAAAGATTCTTGAACTCATCAAATGCTTCAGATTTCTTTATTAAAAATGATACCCATGTGTATCTAGAGAAATCATCTACCATGACCATAAAGAACCTTTTGCCACCAAGGCTTTCGGTTCTTGTTGGTCTGGCTAAATCCATATAGATTAGCTCCAATGGTCTTGTGGTGCCAAATTCGGTTAATTTATTATGGAAAGCTCTAACTTGTTTCCGATGTTAATAATCACCACAAATTAGGCTTTCTTGTATACTTAGCTTGGGTATACCAAGAACTAAGTCTTTCCTACTTAGTTTAGACAAGTTCCTATAGTTTACATATCCAAGCCTTTGGTGCCATAGGCTTGTCTCATCTTTTTGTGTGATGAGGCATGTGTTGGGTCTACCATTTCCAAAGATATAGTAATTGTCACTGGTACGAATACCCTTGGAAAAAATTCTTTCCTCGTCTCTTATATGGCAACCATCCTTTGTAGAAGGCATTTTTCCTTTTATCAAAAGTGTTTGGCTATTGAGGGGAGACTGGACCTATTGGAGAGGATGTCATGCATTGAAGCATAAGATCATGCATGATAAATCATAGGCATAAGTGACATATAAGAACATGCCTATCAAGATTACTACGTCACTAGTGATGTAAAGATGTACATAAGTATAAGATCACTAAGAGCAATCAATAGACATGCTTTTATGGAGTATACATGCTCAAGATGTGCTAAAGTGACTTGACACATATATATGTAAGTATGCCAATCTAGACCAAATCCGTCATGATCTATATTATACATGATAGATCATGATGCACACATCATAGGTCATTTTTTCATATGCTTTTAAGATTTAGAGTTGCATTGGCACAAGTAGTGGACTCCAATTATGTGAATTACTAAGGCTCCACACATGTTTGGGACAATTGACAATTTTATTTTCCTTTGGTCAATTTATCTTGATGATCAACACCATTGATGCTTCCCTTATCAAGGTGTTCTATCAAGGTTAATACCACTCACCCAGATATATTCCTTAATAGCTAATATTCTTTAAGCCAAGATCATCTACTTTGCCTTTTTATGATCTTTTAAAGATCATTCCCTAATCATTTTTTCAATCCTGCTTGTAGGGATTAGATCCAATCCAGATCATCTAAAGCCTTCCTTCTTATGACATTTATTGGGTCATATTCATTGTCAATATATCATCTCGACATGCTCTTACTCCAAAATATGATGTGAGTTCATCTTTCTTCACCCAAATCTTCTTGACCCATGTTTCTTAGATCTTTATTTGTCTTGGGTGGATCATTTTCTTTTTCTTTTGAAAAAGATTTTTGGGTTCTTAATATTGATTTTTCTTTTTTAGATTTATTCCATCTAAATACTTTTGAGAATAAGCTTGGTTTATTTTCCTAGACTCTTGGGGACTTTCGGCATACAAGTCCCTTTGCTTCTTGATGCACCCAATTCTTATATGACCATAAAATCCACAATAGCGGCATGTGATTGGAGGTCTTCTAGAAGTTGAGTCATGACTTCTAAAGGTTGATTCATGGCCTATTAATAGGTTAGGTACTTCATTTCTACTTTCATGATGAGTAAAAGTTTTATTCTTAAAAGAAGATCGTCTACCACCATCATGGCTTGTGGGAAGACATTGGTCCAACTTTTGCATTTTGCAAACGCATTCCGTGACCCCTTTTTAGAAGGTTAGGTATTTCTGAAGTTAAATCCCAATCCTTTTTTATCACCACCTTCTTTGCCTTTTGTTAACATTTTGTCAAAATTTTTACTACCTTGGGCAAGGGGGCTAAGATTCTTCTTGTTATGATCCTCAAGTTCTTTGACTTGATTGAGTAGCTCATTTTTTCTTGCATTGAACTTGGTGCAAGTGATGTCAAGACTT
>JAOXJP010108647.1:0-14174 GCA_025762735.1 Platanus orientalis | reverse complement strand
ACACGTTGGCCCTAGGAAGAAAAGATGAGGGGCAACTTAGATTTATATGAACGTCCATGCATCCCTTTTTTTGTGGTGAAAAAATATAGTCATATGTTTAGGTGGATATTATTCAGTTATTCTTTCTCCTCGTAGTTAAGTTTTAGCTCTTTTATTTTTCTTCTGAGTCAAGGTACAAATATTTTGAGTATTAATCTTACTGTGAGGGGCATCAACGGGAATGCTTAGTTAGGTAGAAAGGGTATTAGAAGGGAATCACATTCTAAGGAGGGGCAGCAAAGGGATTTGCATATTAATAAGGTAATAATCATATTCTTTGGGGGCAATCAAAGTAATCACATTGTGCAATGGATTGTCAATTAGTAAGGGTAATAGAATAAACATTATGCAGGGGCATCAATGTCAAAGTCCAAAGCTTTTCATAATGGAGAACAAAAGGCTTCAACATGATTACTTTCAAATAGAGCAATGCTGCAATGAGGGAGCCCTCTTTCTATAGCTACGAGGAGTCCTCAGCCTTCACATGTTTCATGTATAGAGTGTCGAAATCTATCATTGTATGGACCCCACCAACTAAGAAATTGGCTACATTAATTATTAGTATGATAAAATGATTTTATTTATCTAATTTATAAATCATTTATTGAAGCTTTGTATGAAATCTTTGTTACTATCAAAATGAGTACATCAAGGGTATGTTTGGGAATCTTTCTTTTTTTGGTAAGTTATGTTTGGAAATCATGTAGAATGAAATTCTCTCATTTCAATTTTGTATATAGTTGGAATTCATAACTTCAGTATCTGAAATAGTCATCCAGAGTCATCACCCATAAAATAACAACAAAAGTAGAAGAGTTCATTGTAAGATTTCATCCCTATTATTTAATCAACATTTTGTTGATGACTCCATATTAGATGACCTTGTATGTTCAAATGCTATGTGAAACCAAAATAAATCGGTGTCATTCAGTGTGATTCCAAATCTAGCTTAAAAATACATTTAGATCATTTTATCATGCTGGGTTTTGGTGTAGCAAACTCAAAGGTTAGATCCATTCACTTATGGGTCTCAATCCTCTATACACGAGGGGTGATGATGGTGTTGGATATTTTTAAAGTTTCGAACGTTCCAATTTTATATTGAACAATCAAAATAATTTTCAGATGTTCAAATTTCTTTGAGAAGAAAATGTATTGTGCTCTAATAATCGAAAAAAAAAGTTCAAATTTCTGAACTATGCGAAATGGAAAAAAATTTAACTTTGTAAAAATTGAAATTCATCCATAGGGAAGTGTGTAGATGCATTCAAGGTGTCTACAGACGTACATACATGATTGTTCATTGGAAAAGGGTGTCTAGGATGTCTATAAACAGTCTAGGATGTCTATAGACACATCTAAAAGTGTCTATAGATTTTATAAATAAGGGGGCTTTCCCCAAAACATAAAACATGTTTTTCTAATATCTCTCTTATTTCTTTGTCTCTCCAAAATTTTTGTAAAGCCTTAAGCCTTCTCAGTATCACATTTCTGGATTATAGCATCAAGTATTTAAGGGTTGGTCTTACGGTGATACAAATCACCGATTAACAACACAACTTTGGTTAGGTCCATTTTATCTTAGAGACAAGTTTGCTGACTCATTGCAATCTCTATTTCTTTTAGAAGAACAGAGTAGAGAGTGAATATTGTCTTAAGGAAAGTGTGATCGATGACTTGAGCATTGTTACTCATTGTCTTATCAATTCATCTTCTACGTCTTCCTTTCGAACAATCTTAAGACGATTTTTCATTGACAAGATATGTAACGATGGCCCAATCATCAATCAATAATCTTAAGTCCGACTTTGTCAACCTAGAAATATTTGATGGATAGAATTTCAAGTGTTGGCAACACAAGCTTCATCTTTTACTAACTTCTTTAGGAGTTGCAAATGTGCTGACAACTAACCATAAGGACAAGAAGAAGAAACATTCACACAAACTTGACAAAGAAGAATGTGGGAGTTAGACAATTATCTATGCCAAGGGCATATTCTTAATGCATTGTCCAATGCTCTATTCAATGGTTATGAAATAGTGGAGTATGCTAAAGAAATAGGGAAGCAGTGCAAGTCAAGTACAAGTTCCAAGATGACGGAATAAAGAAATTCCAAGTAAGTCAATCTTTGGAATTTACTATGGCTAATAGTAAATCTATTTTGGATCAATTTCATGAGTTATAACACATAACAGGCAACTTGAAAATGAATGAAGCAAAATGGATAGGTGGATTCTTATCAATTCCATCATTGATAAGCTTCATCAATCATGGTGGGATCACAAGAAGAATCTCAAACATGAAAAAGATGAAATGTCCCTAGAACTTACAAAAGATCTTCAAATAGAAGAGAAAAAACAGATATGGTAAAAGAAGGAAGATCAACGAAAATTTATGACAAAGGCGAACGTGATAAAAGAAATGCCACAACAATTCAAATTCAAGAATAGAGTCCACCCCAAATGAGAATTCAAGAAAAAAGAACAATAAAGTTTGCTTCTACTGCAACAAAATTGTACACTTCAAGAAGAATTACATATTGTACTTGAAAGAAAAAGGAAAATGTTAGGTATAAATCATGTATTGTCAATCCATTCCAAAACTTATGTAAATAAATGTATGTTGTGGTCATATAGTTAGTCTTACAAGAGTTGTATTTGTAAATTTATAAGTTATGTAAGTCCAAGTCAAAGAGGAAGAAGCTTCAAGTCAAGAAGCCTGGAAGACCACATGCATCAAAAAACAAGTCTCATTAAAAATCTCAAGAAGTCTTAAGTGCAAGCTACCTTAAAAAGCCAACAATGAAGTCTAATATCAAACTCAAAAGATAAAAGGTTGGTAAGTGGGTGTTTGGGTATGAACTTGACCATAGGTGGACCTAAAATGGCCTAGAAATGTGTTGCCTAAACATAGAGAAAGTCACAAAATGATTAGACCATTGAAGGACCTGATCTAAAAATATGCTAAAATAGTTAAAATATAAGTATGGACCAAATTAAGGACTCTTGGGTGTTGGAGAAGCAAAATAAAAGGGTTAGGATAGATCCTGAAAAGTTTAAGATAAATCCTGAGTAGCCAGGATCGATCTAGGATAGATCCTAAAATTCTAGGATTGATTCTAAAAATTCTATGATTGATCCTAGAATGGAAATGTTCTGGTTTTTGCTCATATGACATCCATGATTGATCCTAGTTTTTCCAGAATCAATCCTAGAAGTCTAGGATCAATCCTAGGTGTTTTAAGATCAATCATAAGGCGGAAAAATTGGGAAAAAAATATATCATATCTTTTTCCAAATAGATAATTTTTTTACCGTTGGAAAAGAGACATTGGAGCCTTCCAAAAAGGGCAAATAATTTGCTCCTTTGTATCCAACTTGGAGTGTGATGAAGACATGTAACTTGAAAACGTCAAGCTGCCAAATACTCAGCTTTTACCTTGGTTTGAGGAGAGAGAGTTAACCTAGGCAAAACTAGGTTAAATCACCTGGTTACTTGGTAAAGTCACTGTTTTCTTGCCCTACCAATAGGAGTGAACTCTCCCAGTCGCCTCCCTCGTTGTCGCCGGCCGGTACCCTATCGTCATTCCATTCGTATTTACTTAAATCATCATTGCTCACCTGACCGTTGTTCAACTCTATTCAACGTTGAACTCCTGAACCCATTAGTTGTGGGTGTGCTGATTTAACTTCGACACTGGAAATCCAGTAAGATTCTACTTGACCTATTAATTTCCTTTACGTTGGGACTAACGAGGCATACACAAAGGTGAAGGCTAAATTGTGCTATGTTTCCTCATCAACCAATAAGATTGTGTGTGGAGGAAGAGTGGAGATGAGATAAACAAGGATAAGACCTGCCAACATCAAATCGTTGCGAGCTTACAACTATCCATCAAAGAACAATGTGGAATAGAGCATCGATTGGACAATCGAGAGAGAGACATGCCCACAAAATACCTAAAAAGGTTCTATGCATATAACTCGACGGGAGATAAGATGGGTTATTGTCAAACCACTGAAAAATAGCTAACCAGTTTGATATCCAAGGGATAAGTGAGCGTCATGCGCCTCTCCTCTAGACATCGTTGCTTCTTATATCTCTACTTTCATTGTTTTCACACATTAAGCTCAGGAATGCGTTTATTTGCTAATAAAGTGTGAATCAAACCCATGTGTTGAATTGAAATTGAGATACTGATCCAAGTTCTTCCCTTTCTTGGCGTTTCTCTTTGGGTTCTTCTATATGGAGGAGGTGGAAGATGGCCTAAAAGAACTGAAACATGGATAAAAACAAAGATTGTTATATTGTTGAACGCTGATATGAATTAGTATGAAAGTCTTTTTGTCTTTTTTTTTCTTTCCCAATTACTTCTAGTTCTATCTGGAAGAAAATGATAGTTTGAAAATTTTATAATTGAATGGAGTGAATTATGGAAATGAAATCACTGGAAGCATCATAGATAATTTACATCTTTTATCCTCTCTGTTCTAGGTTGTTTCATCAAGGTGATAATTAAAAAATGTTGTCATTTAGTTAATTAAATTTGGGGAAAATTAAAACCATTGATTTTTTTTATGGTAATCAGAAATCCATTAAATAGAGAAAGGCTTGATGACAAGGTTATGGTGTCATTTGCATTGTTAGTTATATCTTGTCATTAAAGTTTGAGTGAATGGTAAGTAGGTCACAATTCACAACTTCCTCACGGTGACGGTGCCTGTCTACAATGACAAGCAAGGTGAGGGGATTTTCTCCGCTTGTTAGGGCAAGGAAGAAAACACGAATGAACAGAGGCGAGAGGCTGCCAACCTGTGACCGGGGGAGGCGACTGAAGGGGGGAGTTCTCTTCGGTTAATTTGGGAAGAAAGACAATAGTGACGTTACCTAAGGTACATGGTGATTTAACCTTAGTTTAACTTGGATTCATTCTCTCTCCTCAACCCAGGTTAAAAGTTGTACATTTACCACTCTACATTTTCATGATACGTGTATTCACTACACTCCATGCTGGAAAAAACTAGGTCACAAAAAAAGGAGCAAATTATTTGCCTCCAAAAAGTGGTTATTCCATTTTATACATAGGGGATTAAACCTCATTGACTTGAAAATATTGAATCATCTTGAATGCTTGGATTTGTAGTAAAATCCTTGTGAAAACAAGCCAATTTTGTGAGCCATTAAACGTGTGAATTAAACTTGTCTTGGCTTTTGACTGTAGCCATGTTTCTATAGGCAAATCCCTACCCAGGTTTTGTGTGAGTTTCCCAAACCATTAGTTAAACTTCTAGGAAGCTTTGAAGAGCTATTTACATAGTTATACCTTGTCTCTCCAACAAAAAGGGTGGGTTCTATAGTTAAATTAGCCTACAAAGAGGCAATCCATTACAAGGAAGAAATCCTTCTACTTCAATCAAGTTAGTAGCCTTCGTCGGAGTCACAGGAAGTGGATTGTCACTATCCATCAGAGTCATTGGATAGAATGTACCCATCAGAGTCATTGGGAGTACACTTACAAGGGAGTGGATTCTCTGAAAAATTGTAAGTAAATTGTCATTTTTGTTAATTCAACATGTAATAATTTAGGATAACTATTAATAAATAATTACAAAGGCTTGGGGGTGAGCCGGTTTGAAAGTGGATGTAAGTTTGGAGTGCTAAACCACTATCAATAATGGTGTTCAAGTGTGTGAATGTTTTTTTGTCTATATTTTGCATGGTTGCTCATATTCATTGGTTAATTACTTTATAAACTCTAATTACTCCAAGTGAAATCTTAAGTTAAAATTTGGTTAGGGGATCTATCAGCCCTACTCCAACCCTACTATAGGTAACACTATAGTGTATGAAACACGGAGCCCTGTGGTCTACGATAGGTTCATAGAGAAAATTGAGTAAAATACTTAGAACTTTAAGGGAATTGATTTTGGTTTTAAAAGTAAAATAAGTTAAAAAAGAATTGGTCTAATCCTATTCACCCCCCTTTAGGATCATATTTTGAATATCGATTTTTATTCAGAACTTTAGTTAGTATTAGAGCCAGGTTGCTCTATATTGGGCTTAATATCCTGAGTTAAAGATCCTATAGTTTAGATCATAATTGTGATTTACTAGAGGTTTAATTATGAAATTATGGAAAGAATGTCTATTGTTACTCCACCTTATATCGATGGTTCCAACAATGATTATTGGAAAGAGCGAATGCATATATATATCTTAAGGCACAAGATGTGTCTATGTGGGATTATGTTATGATTGGTTGGACTAATCCTAAAAAACATAAAAAGGAATGGTCTACTAGTGAAAATAATGCCTACACCATAAACTATAGGGCATTAAATGTCATTATGTGTGTGGTAAGTTAAGTGGAGTTTTAAAGGATTTGTAATTTGAAAACACCCAAAGAAGCATGAAATCACCTTGAGATTAACCATGAAGGGATTAGCACAATGAAGCAATCTAAGCTTCAAATGATGACTACTAGGTTCAATACCCTTAGAGTGGAAGAAGACGAATATTTTATCGACTTCTATACTAAGCTTCAAGAAATAGTCAACTCCATGTGGGGACTAGGTGAGGTGATGTCTAATTTCAAAATAGTTAAAATCTCCTAAGAGATTCCATCATAAAGTCACAGCTATTAAAGAACGTAAAAATTTGGATGATATCAAAGTATAAGAACTATTTGGTTCTATACAAAAGAGAGGACTAGGTACTTAAAGTAGGCCAAACTAGCAATGAAAAGGAACTAGAATTCGCAAGAAAACTTATAAAATTACTAAGGGAAATCATGAAAAGGGCTCCCCGCCAAATGGGAAAATAAGAGAATATTCTAGAAGGGAAAGACCTTAATGTTATGAATATAATGGGTTAGGTTAGATAGAATGTACCAATAGGAAAGACAGATTTAATAACAAGGTAATGGCTGTTACAAGTGACAATGTAACACCCTGTGTTATGCTTTAAGTGTAAAATTGTAATTTTATCAAATGAGTGTAAAATTTTCATTTCACATGTTTACACAAACCTTATAGTGGTTTAGAAACCATTTTGACCAAGTTAGAAGTATAGAACCCAAACTTGAAACTAAAACATGCCATGTTCAAAAGTTATTCTGATTGCGTATTTAGGGTAACTTCTCTGGTCCACCGACACAAATCCTGAGTGAATTAGAGTACAAATCATATACCTTTGGAAATATCTTGAGTTCTAGTTTCCAACATAATAAACAGTTTGCAAAAAAAAAATTCTAGAGAAAGTTATGAGCAGCATTTTAGTGCAAAGGGGTCAAACCTGAAAAATTCTGGCGGATTGATATGATCGTGTTAGATGGATCCGAACTTTGTTGATTGATTCGACAACGCAGAGTTTTGAAGAAAACACATTAGAAACATGCCAAGTCGATTCGACATCACCTCGGATTGATTCGAAATGACCCAAATTGCATTTTTTTAAGCAAAATAATTTTTCTTTATTTTGGGGAGTGTAGGATCCCCCAACTCAACCTAAAACCCTAGAAATATGATAAAGAAACCCTTTATGACCTCATTTTACATAAAAAAAAAGAGTTAGAGAAGTTTAGGAGATTTGGGAGCTAAGTGTGGGAGCTATTCCCTAATTGGGTAAGTTTCACCCCCTAACTTTGAAAATATATTAGATTAGTGTTTTCCTTCCTAGATCTAGCCTAAATGAGTATGAAATTTATATTTCTCTAACTTAGTTTATGTGTTCTAAACATGGGATACTTTATATTTTCTCATAGAGGAAGGAAGGTTAGACAAAGGAAAATGGATTTTAGAGGAGGATCCTCGTGTGCATTAAGTGAGTGGATATGTATTTTATGCTACAATATCTTTTCCTAGGTTCATAGAAATTGTGATTCCATTCTATGTTTACTGAGATTTATGGATTCAATCTCTATAGGAATGGTTTGTGAGTGTATATGCAATCAATGGTTGTACTTTCCTTTCTAGGTTTTTAGAAATGTGCTTCTACTCCATGTGTGCTAAGATTTGTTGAGTAATCTCTATGAAAACTGGTTGTGTGAATGGATGAGCTCTATATGCATGATTTTCCTTTTCCTAGAACCTTAGATTTGTTGAGGATGAACTTTGCTTTGGTGAATCTATATTCAAACCCCATGAAAATGTTGATTTCCTTATGTGGATTCTAGATTCTTTAATCTGAGCATGATTAAAGGGATTCTTCTACCCCATTGCTATGTGTTCTTAAAAATTGAAGTTAACCACATGGTGTTATTGTTCTATTTTCTTGAGTTTGGTGATCTCTAAGTTTATTGAGTTTGATTTACATGATTTGGAGGGAGTAACAAGTTCCTTGTGACAATTCTTTGTTTATTTCCTTGATTTCTCTTGGAATCCCCTAAATGCCTTACTCCACACCTATTTGATGAAATGACATATGATTAGTTCTCTATGATTTTTATATCTTTATCATGCCTATTGACTTCTTATGTTAGTCCATTACTTTTTTTGGTATGTTTCATTCGATTCATGTTATACCATGTTTAATTATGATAATTCTATTGATCCTTATGTAGCTATATTACTCTTTACATCATGTGATATCTCTTAACGACATGTGTATGTTAACATCGGCGTAGTTTACTCTGTGATTTTCATGTGGATCTTTGCATGAAATTTTTTCATGAGTTTTTAAAGGACTTGAGATACTTGGTTTTTAACCTACATGAACTTTGTCATAAAAGATGATTTTACATCCATGGGCATCCCTTATGCCCTAGTTATGAGCTAAGACCTTCACTTACATATTGGCATTTGACCCCTTTCATGTGATTTATCACTCCATTCTTTAGACTGTTCATGAGATAGATTATGTAGATATTTTTAGAAATGGTTTACTTATGTAGTGACTTCATTACATTATAAAATCTTGGGTTTGGTTTATCGTTTCTTTGACCTACGGATTTGTTTGGTATCCTTGTCCTAAAGAATTTTAGACTACTCTGGTCTAGGGAAATAATATGGGCTACCTTTTTTCTGGGGGAATGATATGGGACTACCTTGGTCCAAGGGAATAATATAGGACTATGCTTTGTCTAGGGGAATGATATAGCACTACCCTGGTCTGGGGGAATAATATAGGACTACCCTTTATCCCAGGGAATGATATGGGATTACCCTGGTCAAGAGGAATGATATGGGACAACCCCAGTCCGAGGGAATAATATGAGACTACCCTTTATCCAAGGGAATGATATGGAACTATCCTTTGTCTGGGGGAATGATATGAGACTATAATTTATCCGGGGGAATGATATGAGACTACCCTGGTTTGGGGGAATGATATGAGACTACCCTTTGTCCAAGGGAATGATATGGAACTACTCTTTGTCAGGGGGAATGATATGGGATTGCCCTTTATCCGGTGGAATGATATGGGACTACCCTCGTTCGGGGGAATGATATGGGACTACCCTTTATCCAGGGGAATGATATGGGACTACCTTTTATCCAGGAGAATGATATGGGACTACCCTGGTTCAGGGGAATGATATGGGACTATCTTGGTCTAGGGGAATGATATAAGACTACCCTTTATCCGGGGGAATGATATGAGACTACCCTTGGTCCAGTGGAATGATATAAGACTACCCTTTGTCTAGGGGAATTATATAAGACACACCATTAATGCCCTAAGGGATTTTGGCGAGCTAATATGAGTCTTTATGACTACCGGTACCTAATCACTGGGTCACATTAATAGGTGAAGACGGCCGTAGTGGCCCAACATATGTAATACAATGTGCTATATCGGAGACCCTTATTCAGGTTTTGTGATATGTTTTATCAAAGACCTTATATGATTTATATATGATATGCTTTGTCGGAGAACTTATATGATTTATATATGATATGCTTTATCGAAGACCTTTTTATGGTTTATGTATTATATGTTTTGTCAGAGACCTTTTATGGTTTATATATGATATTCTTTGTCAGAAATCTTTCATGGTTTATTTACACTTAGATATGTTATGAGATGAGACACTATTGTGATTTGCATGTGACACATATGTTACTGGGTATGTGCATATAGTACTTAGCACTTTGCATATAGCATGTAGCATATACATGATTCAACTTAAGTTACTTTGGATATTCTTATGGTTATCTTGTGACATGTGCGTACTTGAATCATAGTAAGGATACATGTTTAGTAGACTTGATGTACTTTTGTTCATACTTTGACTCCTTAGTTATCTTGATCCCTCCTACTTGCTACTGTGATTATCTTTGGTCTCTTTAAGTGTTATATAAACTACATACCTTCCCGTTAAGCCCGTCAAGCTTACCTCAATTAGCACCACTTATAGATGTGTAGGCGCACAGGTTGGATTGCACATTAGGACGAGGAGGAGTTAATGGAAGGGCTTTCAGGCCTAATGATGATATATTTTGTTTTAGTTTGAGTTTACGTATTAGATTTGTAGTATATGCAGTACTTTATTTATTTAAGATGGGTCTCTTTATGGCCATGGATTGTATATACTTATGGCTAGGTTTAGGCACTTTACTTTTGGATGGTTGTGATGATATTACTATTTCCGCTACACTTGATTTTAGATTACCATTGTTATTATTATTTCGCTGCGATGTGATTATTGTTCTAAATGGACTGATATGGACTTAAAAAGACAAGAAAATAACTCTATATGGAAAATGATATATGAATAGGTAAGAGGGTTGATGATCCACTTCGAGTTTGTTGGTCTCACCATTATGAGAAATGGATTTGGGGCGAATCATTCCCATGTCACGGATCCGCACCCAACCTACTTCATGGCCCGTGGATTCAAGTTGTGATAACTTGGTATCAGAGCCTAGGTTTATATATTCTGTAGACAATCTGAGCTATTTTAGAGTTAAAGATTAAGTTTTTGGATAAGTCAATGGAAATGTTTGGGATTGATTGATCATTCATGTTTTATGTTTAGGATTTGAAGATTTTAAGTATATTAGAGTTAAGTTAAGGATTATTAGAATTTAGAACTGAGATAATTGTTTGTCTTATTTTAGGAGTCAGAGATGCCACCGAGAAGAGTTACTCGATCATATTCGTCCACTAATGCACAACTGAAGGGTTATATTCTAACTGAAATTATTGGTATGATTAGGTAGTTGGACGATGTGGTCAAAGAGCAAGTGACCCGTAGGGAGCAGCTCCAAGAGGCGCCTACTAGAGAGGGTAGTGATATTTATGAGTGATTTCATCGTATGGGATCGCTGGAGTTAATAGGGATTTTGACTCCATGGAGACCAAGAACTGGATTACGCAGATCGAGAAGATCTTTGCCATCATGGAGTTCTCCTTAGAGTAAAGAGTGTCAATCACCGCCTTTGTGTTGAAGGGCGAGGCAGATCATTGATGGAAGGCTACCCAGGACACCCTCTCTTATGATGCTACAGTGTTGCCCACATGGGACGTGTTCCTTCATGCCTTTTGCCAATATTTCATCTCAGAGGGATTAAGAGATGAGAAGATCGCTTAGTTTCTTGAACTCACCCAAGGTAGCAAGATGGTTCTCTAGTACAAGGAGAAATTCACAAAATTATCCCATTATGCACCATTGAGAGCGGGAGATGACGAGACCATGGCTAAGAAGTTCTAAAGGGGACTAAGGACTGCAATCTACATACGGATGAACACTGCTCGACTGAGGACCTTTGTTGGGGTCATTGAGACTACTAGACTGGTTAAGCACGATTGTGATGAGCTCGCAAGGTGCCGTAAAAGGGCTTGAAGCACCCTCAGCCTGTAGGAACTAGAAGAGTAGGGAATGCCCATAGGCCTGGCATGGTTAAGATGCTATGGATGTCAGAGTTTGGGGGGTTCGGGTTCCCTAACCCCTTTGTGGTTTTCAGGCCATAGTTTGGCTCGACATCTGTGTATGAGGGTTACTAACCCTTGGGTTAGGCTTTTCTAGGAGTTGCCACTAACTCGAGGTTTTAACCGACGGAGTTGGACGTTAGTCCTTCTATACGGGGAAGAGGAGGAGTCTAGACCCGTAGGTCTTGTGGTTTAACTCCTAAAAGTGGTCTAAGTCCTTGAGATTAAGGGTAAGTTGTTAAGTTGCATTTGGGAAAGGTGTTAGGCACCCTCCTTTTTAGGGCGACTTCTCTCATTCATACATGTCTTAAAGTGTGCTAAAGTCTATGCTTGTGAATTCTGGGATTTGCTATTTTTTGGATTTTTCTTAGGCTTAATGTTTGAATTCACCTTCAAGCCTGAATTTTCAACGCTTGAATTTAATTCAGGGTGAAATTCAGGCGTTGGTTCCTGAAAAATCCAGAAACTGCCTTTCAAATAAAGACTAATTTAATTACAGGAGATCTACTCATGGATGTGACTTTTAGAGGGATGGTGGACCCCTCAAAAGTGTTCATTGACTGACCTTTGAGGGCTAGACTTAATCTTTACACAAAAGGGAAGAAATAAAAAATGTTGTGTTTTTTTTTTGTGTTTCTGGCTTAACGCCCGAATTTTAACTCAACACCTGTTTATTAAATGCTTGAATTTAATTCAGGGTAAATTCAGGAGTTAGGTGCTAGGGTAAGCAACTAGCCTTGGACTTTGGGCCACACAAGTGGGGCCAGAGGGGTGGGATTCTCCTGGGTCTCAGAACTGAACCTAAGTCACACACACACTTAACTAATTTTAAAAATTTTCATTTTTAACACAGACCTAACGCCTGAAATCCACTCCAACGCCTGAATTTTCTTCTCCAACGCTTGAATTTCCTTCTTAACGCCCAAAATTAAATTCAGGTGTTGGGAGAGAAATAAGAGTCCACAGAGGTGCTTGCGCACAGGATTGGACTTCAGAGAGTTGTGGTAGCCAGGGGACGAGTTTGGTAATAATCAGGCCTTCCTAGGGTGGGTCCCAGATCTCAACGCCTGATTGTTCCCTTAACTCCTGTTTGTTCAATGCTTGAATTTTATTTCCATAAAATTCAGGCGTTAGTTATTGGGAGCAAATCCAACAACTGGATTTTCTGAATTTGAATCCCTTAGGGTTTTAAGAAAATTCCAAAATTAAGCATGCTAGTAGGTAGTTAACAGCGGAAGATCATATACAAAATTTGGCTCAAGATCATGTACAAAAAAATCATACTAAAATCAACAATAAATAGGTTGAACCTAGGTCACAGAGGATCTAGGTTTTGAGGTCTGTTTGGGGGGCCATCTTGAGGCCTTCCACAGCTTAGAAAATCATGAAATTAAATAGGTAACTAGAGAAATATGTGGATCATAACATACTAAAATTTAAACCTCAATAGATCAGTACAAAATTGTAATGAATTCTACAATAAGCATGGTTCAAAAAATAAAGCAAATAGAGGTTGTTGAGCATTTATTATGTAACTCAAATTGAAACAACTTAAATAACAAGTTTGAATAGTATAACAACATGAAAATGAAACATATTTGTGTGAGGGGACTAAACTAACAAAGGTCTAGGCTTACCTTGAGCCAACAAAGGCTCAGGGTTTGGAACTCCAAGCTTTTCCTTCATTTTTCTTCTTTTTCTCTTATCTCCTTAGGGTTTTTTGGTTGCGAACCCTCTTGTGCACAAAATTGGGGCTATTTATAGCCCCAATTTAGGTGTGGTGTAGGGTGAGGATTAAATCTAGCAATATCTAGATGGAGGGTGAGGATTAGGTTAGCTAATTTTAGGCGTAGGGCTAGGATTAGTTTAGGTTGAGTGGCTAGGATTAAGGGGATTTGTGTTAGGTGACATGGACAAGGGAGGGACTAGGATTTGTTTAGATTGATTAGGTGGAGGGTGGAGATAAAGGTGTGCTTGTTGGCATGGATTGGTAGGGTGGACAAAGGGGTAAGTTTATATGCCATTTTATAGGTTGAGAGTGGTTGCAAATATCAATGGAGGGCATCAAGGTGCCATTTGGGGGGACATGGGGAGCTCACTAGGGATTTGAAATTCAAGTCCTAGATCTAAGGGTGAGGGTGTACTTGGGGAGATTCCAATCCAAGGGTTAACAATTTTGCTCCTATGGTGTGAATGCATTAAATGCCATTAATGAGCTAAGTTTGAAAAGTCTTAGCTCATTAATGTGCATTAAATGCTTTTG
>JAOXJP010108636.1:0-14174 GCA_025762735.1 Platanus orientalis | reverse complement strand
TTCCCTTGTCTTGAGTCCTTCTTGGCTTCTTGATTCAAACTTGTGAGCTTCACATAGGACATATACAAGACTCCTAGTACTATCCTTTCCCAATACATGCTCATGGGATTGACATACATCCACATGGACCCCTTACCATCAAGAGGCATATTGATGAAACCTTGCACTAGGTTTGATATGTACATATTGTCGTGCCCTTAGCACTAGGATTAACAATACGTGAAACATTGATACCTGGTCACTGAGTGACAAAATAATGGTGAATATTGGCTATTGATACCTAATCACCAAGTGACAAAACATAGGTGAAATAGGTCTATTATTGAACCCATCATTATTGGACAAATGAAATCCTAAAGTTAAAAAGAGAATATAATTGAAACATAGTGAATATTGAAAGAAACCTAGTGAAACACATTGAATCAAGAGAACTAATGAATTAAAGGGAAGAGATTAATGATTTAAAGGGCGATGTAATTGGACATGGAATTTAGTGTTGTTAAATAGAAGATAATTCTTGATTTTTTATTAATGTTATTGTTATTGTTATTGATAGATAGATACATTAGTTTATTGATATTTTTCTTATTGTTTTAATCATTTCTGATTTTTAAATGTAAAACAAATCGTTCTTTATCTGACCCATCACATTCTACTGTCATTGTGTATGTGTCGTATTTACTCTGTCCTGACTAAACCTATTTTTCAGAAGAAGAGTAGGATCTTATAGGTATTTTTTATGAGGAGTGATGGATGGACAGCTATAAGATCGTTATTTACTTAGTTTTATTTGCATTGTTTAGTTTAAGTTTATTTTTGTTTATTGGAAAGAGACTTATTTATTTTCATCATTTATATTTTCATTTATTTCTGTTGTAATCAGCAATTTTATTTCAGAGACATGATTATTTTACGGTGGCTTGATTATTTAGTTTAATAAATTAATGGCAAACTTGTGGGTATATTGAATGTGGGTCTTTAAATTGGTGGTTGTGATAGTAGTGGTTTAATGTGGAAAGTCTTCCGCTACAAATGAATGAATAAGTTAGAATGTATATATATATATATATATATATATATATATATATATGGGCATAAACATCCAAGTTATAAGAAATGATTATGGAAGTTTATTGTCGCATCTTGAAATCCGTGGTCTCATTAGCGTGTGGTTTCAGGGTGTGACATTTGGTTACGCCATTTACACAAGCATAAAACTCTGATAAACAATCAATGTTAAAGATGATGGCCTAACAGCGTACATCTCTTCTACAAATGTGTTAATGGTGTAGTTTTATCTTTAATTTAGGCTTAGAGCTTTACCGATTATGAAGAAAACAATGTGTTCTTCCCTTAGGACCAGATGTGTGCCATATTCTTAAGAACATAAGAAGTGCAATTCCCTCTAGCAACAAATTATAGTTGATGGAGAGAATGAAATGATTGCCTTAGTGCTTCAAACAGATGGAAGGTCTTTGATATGTTATAAAACATTAGATTTTTGTTTTGTCTATGTATCTTTCTCTTGCTTAAAGACTTCAAAAGTTCCTCCTTTGATGGCATGAATTAAAGTATTTATACTTTAATGTGGGATTCATCCATACCCTTGATTGGGTGTTGATTGAAATTTTTCCTTTTTGGTTTTATGTTTAGTTATAGCTTCTTTATTAGGAGAGAGCACCATTTAAAGGATTTGTATATCCCTTGATTGACATACATTTTCTTATTTGTCCTAGAGAATTAAAGTATCCCAATCCTCCTTTATGTGGGGCATAGACTTTGTTTGGTTTTGGGCCTATCAATTAGTTAAACATTTGGGTTTTATAGGCCATCACTTAATGTTTACAAATCCAAACCTTGGCCCAATAGGCCTATTCTTTCAATTAGGCCTAATTTGTTGATATGAGGCTCATGTATGGCTTCAAGGACTTTTGTGTAAATTTATAAGGGTGTAAGCTCCAATTTTTAGTCTTTATAAAACTTAGATGCCTACAAATCTAAGATCCTATGAAAGGAAAAGTGTGCATAAACAACATATCCACTCACCTAATGCTTCTAATCTTGGTTTTAAAGAGGATCCTCCACCAACAGCCTCTTTCCCTTATCCAAATCTCATTTCTTTATAATCAAACAAGGTATTCCATGATTAGATGCACAAACTAAGATATGGAACTTAAATTCATAACCATTTAGGCTAAATCTACGAAGAAAATCACTTATTATAACAAATTTTCAAAGTTGGAAGTGAAACTTACCAAATTGGGGAAGAACTCCCTTTTTCTTTCTCAAGCCTCTCTAATCTCTCATCAACCCCAATGCTTCATCATACCATTTTGGTTCACCCCTACCTGTCAACAACAAATAGTATAATGAAGGAGAGAATTTTTTAGTTTGCCCAGGTGTTCTTAAAGACCTTAATTTTGAAATAGGTGTTTGAGGCTTCATCTACTATTTTTCTTCTACCATCTCATTACCCTCAACTCTTGGTACTTCACCCTTAAAAATATCCCCAATCTTCATAAACTTCTTGCCTTTATATTCCTCTACATTGTCTTTGTATATGGTAGTTTCATTGAATACTACCTTTTTAATTTTAATGATTTTTTCAATTTTCATCATCCAAAAAATCGATACCAAAACTCATCAGAACCATACCTAATAAAAGTACACTTCATAAACTTTGCATCTAACTTATTTCTCTAATATAGATTAACATGAATAAAAGATGTTCAACCAAACACTCTGAGATGTGAAAGACTTACCTCTTTTTCAGTTCATGCTTATTCAAGAAGTTTATCATCTAATGGTATTGAAGGTCCTTTATTAATTATGCGGCTACACTTACCGCATCCACCCAAAATTGTTTGGACAACCCTGCATGCAACCTTATGCTCCTGGACCACTTGTTAATCTGCTTAGCCACACTGTTTTGTTGTGATGTATGCGGTACTGTCTTCTCTCTTCTGATTGCATTTAAAACACAAAAATTTTCAAATTCTTTATTGCAATATTCTCCTCCATTGTTAGACCTTAAACATTTAAGCCTCGAACATGTTTCATTATCAACTGAGGCTCTCCACTTCTTATACACTTCAAACACATCTAACTTGTCTTTTAGGAAATAAACCCATGATTTTCTGGTAGCATCATCAATAAAAATAACAAGGTAGTAAGAGCCACCAAGAGATGATACTTGAGTTAGTCTCCATATGTTGGTATGAACTAGTTTCAACTTTTAAAGATGTGGTGTCCTTTATACTTTAGAAAAGCTTATCTTCTTTTGTTTTCCTGAAATGCAATCTTCACAAAATTTCAAGTCCAAAACCTTTAAACCTAGAAGCTTGCATTTGCTGTGGAGAATCTTCATTCCTTTCTCACTTATGTGCCTAAGCCTACAGTGCCATGTGTCTGAATTGACACTCGTTTCAACTACATTAATAGAGCCATGCTTCCCAGTCAAATAAAGTGTCCCTTCTTTTTTTTTCATAAGCTATCACTAAGGTAACTTTGGTTACTTTCCACACGTTTCTTGTGAAAGTAGTTATATGTCCTGAACTTATAAGCTGGCTTACAGAAATTAAATTTCTCTTTAAACTTGGTATATGTCTTACATCAGTCAATAACCATGTACCTCCATTTGGTAAACTCAACCGAACATCTCCTCTCCCAATTATATTGCAAGCTTTGTCATCTCTAAGATATACTTTTCTATTGTCGTGCCCCAAAACCCAGATCAATAAGGCTATGAAATTCGGCATGTGGCATTAACACTTTCCATTAATTCATTCATAACATGTATAACTATTTCACTTTTATTTTTCAATCATATGCATAAATACATCAATCAAATTTTCCAATAATTACATAACCATTCATTACATTTTCTTAAGTTTGACCTATATAACAATCCCAGATTCCATAAACAATAATCCTATAAAAAATTCCATAAATATAGTTTCCCATTAAAATTAAATAATAGTCTAACATAAACTAATCCATCAACCAAAATCAAATACTAAAATCCACTAGCTTATTACAACCTTTAATCAAACTGAAATAACTGAATTGAAATAATAAAGTCTTTAAATGAAAATTAACTAAATGAATGTCTCAAAATCAAAATCTTGATAGCTCTTTAATCTTGCATACCCGATCTGCTACTTAGCTATCACCTCTTCATCTGTGGTGCTAAATTTGGGTGAGCTTAACAAACTCTAAAAGAAAACAATAAACCACGGAAACATTAAATCAAGACTTAACACAATTATAGAAATGAAACAAATACTTTCATATTTACTAATAAATAGGAAAACAGTTCATGAACCAATCTTTTACAATACTAAGCATCTTATAAAAATTAAAGTTACATGTGGAAAACGGAAACAATGCTAATCATATACTTCTAAATCAAACAGAATAGAATAGAACATATCAGAACATATATTATATCATTGTCAGAACAAACAGGACAAAATAGAACATATATTTGCTATCAAGCCAGTATATATAACAATTCACACCATTTTAAACCCTAATGAGAAGGATCAAATTTGCACCATTTAAACATTGGTGAGAAGGGTCCAATTTGCACCATATACCCAATGAGGTGGGTTGTTACTACTACCTATGTGGCTAGCCGTGAAGATCAATAACAGTTCGCACAATATACCCCGTAAGGTGGGTTTCATCAATAAAGTTCCTTGATGGATTGATGGATATGGTGGCTTTCTAACATAACATATCATTCTCTTGCAGTTTCAATCAGAACATATAATTCATATTAACAACATATAACTATTCTTTACATTAACTAAGTCAAAAATAATATATAAGAATATGCTTGATCCCCTAAGCACAACCTATAAAATATATTTTTTAGAACATAGCAAATTTGTCTAGAACAATACTCTTTAAGAATCATGAACAATAAGATGTAAAAAAAACTTTTTTTTTTTTTTTTTTGTAAAAATAGGATTCAAGAACACTATGGATCTATACCAAAATAAATTAAAGAATTAAACCTGTAGATTCTCTTGCAAATCATTAAACAAATACCTCTAAAAATGTTTAGAAGATCAAAACAATTTATAGAATAGCATTTCCGATTTTATAAACAAAACCCTCTTTTAAAACCCTTGATTTTTCATTCAAAACATAGTTCTATATGTAATACTATTACAAAAATGGATTTAAAAGCATAAACCAACTCTTTAAAAATCCTATGGAGTTGAAAATAAATCACTTTTTAATCATGTTCCTATAAAACCAATTTATCCCTTTCAAAACCATGTTTTAAAACTGTAAGTGAAACAAAACCAGTGAAGAATGATTCAAGTCTAGATCAAAACAGTTAAAATATTTTGCAAAATAGAATAGCATGGATCTAAGAACCTAAAGAATGATAACAAAACAATAGATTATGATGATGCCGAAACCACGAGCGTCCTAACACTGGTTAGATGGTTGCACGGTGGGCCAGAATCCCCGGTGAGATAATCCCTGTAAAACAAAGCCAACAAGCAAAAGAATTATAACACTGGTGGGGTGACAGCCTCAAGCTCTTTGACAATCAAGTCAGATAAGGATGGCTGTCGAATGCAAAGCACTTGCTAGGGTTATTTTCTCATACCTGGTGAGTTGACTGTTTCCCCTATTTATAGGTTGGAGTAGTGGCATATCAGGTAGATTCCACCCATATCTTCCCACATTGATCCCATCTCCTCTTTCATCTTTCTCTTTTTAGTCAGTTAATCATACCAGTTGTCTCTAATTTTATCTCTTTTCAATCTGTTAGGCCAACTATAGAGAATATTCTTTTTGGTAACGACTTCTAGATTTTTCTTATCTCTAAGTATAGAAGATGTGATTCCTACTTTCCTACCCAGTAGAGATCCTTTAGGGCTAGATAGCTGGTGATGAGGTGGCTTCCTTTTTGGTGTCGAGATACTTGGGATCTAGGTCATGCCTCGGGAGTCGTCTCGAGGATTTTAAGGTGTCGAGCATTAGAGGAGGAAGTAATGGCCCGATAGTTTTTTATAAATCTTGACATCCAAAAGTCATTGAACAACATAACCTTTCTTAAGTGGCCTCACTATCCTTTGGGTTGCTATCACGGGGCTTTAGCGGTCATAGGACCTCAATGAATTTTCTTAACAAGGACCCCCAGGTTAGTTTCTTTAGGGTCAGGGTTTTCTAGGTGGCCAACCATCAAACTCTTAATTTTATGGATGCTTTCACGGGATACAAACAAATAAAGATGTATGAGCCCGACCAGGAAAGAACAACCTTCATCAGTGATCGGGGGCTTTACTGCTATTGGGTTATGCCCTTTGGCTTGAAGAATGTAGGGGCTACAAACCAAAGGCTTGTTAATGAGATGTTCAAAAATCAGATCAGGAGAAATGTTGAAGTGTATGTAGAGATGTTGGTGAAGAGTCTCCTGACTGAAAAACATCTATCTGACCTGTGTGAAATGTTTCAAATGCTGAGGAGGTATAAAATGAAGCTCAACCCCGAAAAATGTGTTTTCGGTGTGTCTGTTAGGAAATCCCTCTGGTTTATGGTTTCCCAGTAAGGAATAAAGGCAAACCCCAAGAAGGTCAAAGCCTTAATCAAGATGCAACCCCCAAAGAACACCAAGGAAGTACAACGACTGACAAGAAGGGTGGCGGCACTGAGCAGATTCATATCTCATGCTACTGACAAATGCTTCCCCTTTTTCCGTCTACTAAAGAAGGAGTTTAATTGGGATGAGGAATGTTGTAAAGCCTTTTAAGAGCTTAAAGTTTACCTTGGATGTTTACCGCTAATCAACTAGCCAAAACAGGACGAGGTACTTTATGTTTATCTGTCGATATCAGAGACGATTGTCAGCTCGGTGCTAATTAGGGAAGAAAATGGGGTGCAAATGCCTGTGTACTATGCCAATCGGGTGTTTAGAGGAGTTGAGAAAAGATACCTGAAGGCCAAGAAAATAGTGTTCACCTTAGTTGTCATGGCTAGGAGACTAAGACCATACTTTCAGGCGCACACCGTTCGAGTGCTCACCGATCAACCACTTAGGATCATACTGCACAAACTCGAGATCTCAAGGAGGTTGGTTAAATGGTCGGTGGAATTGAGCAAATTCGACATCAAGTACCATCCTCAGGGAGATATTAAAGGGAAAGATGTGGCTAACTTCATCGCTGAGTATACTCACATGCCAGAAGGTGAGGCCCAAAAATAGGTAGAACAACCCGGTAAGGTATAAGCAACCCAAGCGACATGGATGCTTTATGTTGATGGCTCCTCCACCAGCAAGTATATTGGAGGAGTCATATTGGTTACACCAGAAGGAACTGAGCTTGAATACATCATCAAGTTCAAGTTCAAGGCGACTAAAATCGAGGTGGTGTATGAAGCCTTACTCATAAGATTACGGTTTGTTTGTGCCCTTGGAGCTAAGCAGGTGAGAGTTAGCAGTGATTCCCAACTTGTTGTGGGGAAAGTATTAGCAGAATATGAGGTTAGGGATGAACGGATGAAGCAGTATTAGGCATTGGTAGTAGTGGAAAAGTCCTAGTTCGAGCAATTCAATATGTAACAAGTGCCTCAAGGAAAAAATGAGAAAGCCAATAAGCTAGCTAGACTCACATCATTAACCAAGGAGAGCCTCATCCCCAAGATCTTCGTGGAAAGCTTACCTAAGCTATGCATTGAGATAGAGGAAGGCAAAGAGGTCAATATGGCCACCCCCGAGCCGAGCCCGAATAGGCTAACCAAATCATAAAATATTTGAAGGATGGAGAGTTACCTGAGAACAGGGACGAGGTAAGGAAAGTGAGGGTGAGGGCAAGTCGATACCTCCTCCTCAATGACACCCTCTATAAGAGAAGCTTTACCCTTCCCCTGCTACGATGCTTATACAATCACAAAGCCAACTATGTTTTCCAAAAATACACGAGGAGATACATGGGAACCACTCGAGGGGTAAGGCATTAGCCAGCAAGGTAATCAAAGCAGGGTATTATTGGCCCTTGATGCAAAATTACTCAAGTGTGTTTTTCCAGAGGTGTGACAAATGCCAAAGGTTTGCCAATATTCGAAGAAAGCTTACCAAATAGCTAGTCCTAATAACTGCTCCATGGCCTTTCACACAATGGGGAATCGACATTGTTGGGCTTCTCCTTTGAGGAAAGAGGCAGACGAAGTTCTTAGTGGTTGCCATCAACTACTTCATAAAATGGGTAGAGGCCGAGCCTTTGGCCATGATCACTGAGAAGAATATTTGGGACTTCACATGGAAATCAATCATATGCCGATTCGGGATACCTAGGGTACTTATCACTGACAATAGTAAGCAGTTCAACAATGCTCGTTTCTAAGAATTTTGTTCAAAGCTTAGAATTAGAAATCACTTATCTTCCTCGGCACACCCTCAAGTTAACGGTCAGGTGGAGCTCACCAACCGGACACTACTGAACATAATTAAGAAGAGACTCGAGGACTCAAAGGGCCTTTGGCCTGAGGAGCTGCCTAGTATCATGTGGGCCTACTAGACTATAGTGAGAACCTCCACCAAGGAAACACCATTTCTCTTGACATTCGGAACCAAGGCAGTGGTCCCGGTAGAGATCGAGATAACCACTTATAGAATAGTAAGTTTCGACCAAGAGAAAAATGACGAGTACCTCAAAAACAACCTAGATATGTTGAAAGAAAAAAGAGATAAGGCCACACTCCAAACAACTGTCTATAAACATAGAATGGCTAAGTAATATAACTTACAGGTTAAGCTAAAAAGATTCACAGTGAGAGACTTAGTCCCTAGGAAAGTCAACCTAGTGACCCAAGACCCCATAGAAAGCAAAGTACAGCCAAGCTGGGAAGGACCCTATAGGGTAACAAGTTTTTATAGACCCAGGACTCACTATCTCGAGACAATGTAAAGAGAGCCACTACCTTGACCGTGGAACATCAAGCATCTGAGGAAATACTATCAATAATGTAATCATTTATTTTATGTTAATAAAATTTCCTTATTCAACAGCAATGAGAGAGTTCAGGCCCTTAGGCCTGGGTTACAAGACTAACCCTAGGTCACAAGAATGACCCATCCTCAATGAGAGCATTCAGGCCCTTGGGCTTGGGTTACAAGACTAACCCCAAGTCATAAGACTAATCCCAGGTCACAAGACTAATCCATCCCCAAGGAGAAAGTTTAAGCCCTCAGGCCCGGGTGTAGCACTAAATTTTGTGCCTTTTGTATGAGGCAAAATTCGTTGGACAAATTACCTAGCCATTTTTTTGGAGGCTAGTTTATTATTTTATATGTGGGGGACTAAAACTCAAAGTCTGATAGACTTGTTAATTACAACCATTTAGCATAGTGGACCTCTGATTAACTCCAAGTTTCTTGACTTATATTATAAAATAGAGTTGCAGGAATATAAAGAAAAGAGGAAAAGAGAAGACGATATTCTTTTATATATATATGATTACACTTGTTCATGCACCAACAAGTTTACCTATTCACAATTTGATTCATCCTTAAGCTTTTTATGATGCCTTCCTCGGGGAGATGGTAGAGGTATAATGGACGTGCTCTCTCCTCATTTTAGAAGAGAAGTAACTTGCATACCTTTAAGGGGTAGACGTAGGTTGCCTTACGATGAGTCTTTAGAGTTTCTTCAGCTTCTAAAACTCCTCTCTTTATCTGTCTATTTCTCTTCTTCCTCTTCTCTATGTGTGCATCCTGATATTTATATACACCACAAATGAATTAGAGAAGAGTCCTTGTTTAGGAAGCACTCTATCTCTTCCATAAAGTTTCTATTGGAGTGGGATTATTTAAATCTTATCCCAAAGATTTAGGTGATTCTTTTATGTGAGAATCCACCTTCTTCCATCTTCTGGGCAGTTAGGGGATTCACAAGACTCGTGGCTATCCAAAATAACCACCCTAGAAAAAGATAGAATCAAATTTTAGTTTCTGGTTTTCGTAGTGCGAGAATGTGAACAGTGCATTCTCGCACAATTTTAGGGCAAAAGTGAATACTTGAGATCCTCTGATCATGGACGAATGAGACTGTGAATTTGTAATCGCCGACAAGAGTGTGGCGAGTGTCATCTCATTTTGACATTCATGCACACTTTTGGGTTTCTACACTGAGTTACAAAACTAACCCCAAGTCAAGAAGGGGAGATTTTAGAAGACAAGAAGGGCCACCACATCTATTAATGCCTTTTGGAATTCCTGAGAATGAGGCTATCAAAGACTTCAATGAATAAAATTGAAACCTCAAGACATATGGGGATGTGTGTATCTTTATCAAAGAGACTTAGGTCGACCCCCCCAACACCAAGTAAGTATAACTCCAACCTCTTACATATCAGATGAGAATGGATGCATAAAAGTACCTAAGGACATTGTTGGAGAAAGGCCCCCATACAGGATAATGACTTAAGTCTCAACAGTGCCACTAGAAACCCTTGAGTCACCCGAGTCATGAAGAGTCGAACGACTTATAAGATTATCTAAGGCCAGCCCATACCTGCATACTTAGAAAATCTGGGGAGGGTACCTAAGGAATTTTTCCACGAGGTGTACCCATACTTGGAAAATTTTATCATCACCTATCTCTACACACTTGGAAAATTTTTTACTCCATGGCGTACTAATACTTAGATAATTTTTACCATAAGATGCACCTATACTTAGCAAAATTCACCATGGCCTACCCCTACAAAATTTTGGGGAGGGTACCTAAGGATTTTTACCATAAGGCATACCCACACTTAGAAATATTTCGCAAAAGACAAAGGAAAGCATGAACTAAAAATACATAAGAGAAGGGCAAAAAGTGAAATTTCATTAATGAAAGAGAGATAGGGTCTACATCAACAAAAAAAATGCATCTAAGCCAGGGGTTACTAGTCCCTGGGTTGAACATGGCATCTCCCGGGGGCACGATCCTAGGGCCCTCGACCCCTTTTTCTTCTACTTCCTTTTCTTTTCCTCCTTCTTCCTTCTCTGGGTTGAAGGTCATCGAAGTCAAATTCCAAAAAGGTCTGGGTTGCTTGCTTCCTGAAGTACTTGAAGCTGTCAAGGTAGCATCCGGCCTTCCAATCTAAAAGGCCTCAAACGCCTTGTACTCCATGACCATAGCATCGGCGGCCCATTCCTTTTCTTCCTCCGCCTGGACCTAAGCAAGAGCAACAACCTCAACTACCTTTTTCTCCACCATCTATTTTAAGGTTGTGGCAAATGGCATCTTGACCTGGAGGTGACAGTTTCTCTCGAACTCAAGCTTAGACTTAGCCCGGATAGTCTCCTCCTCAACCGACCATAGGTGCCCAGTCAGCTCACTGAGTCGGGCCTTATCCTTAGTAGCCCTGGTGACCAAGTTAGCATTGGTCCCCTCCATCCACAGGTGCCTCTCCTAAAGGGCCTTGATCTTTGCCTTGGTGTTGTCATGAACAAAGCCAAGTTCTTGAGTGACATTGGCTAGCCAACTATGGAATTCACCTCAGACCTTCTCACTTGTCTTGAACCGCTGAATAGAGACCGCCATTATGGTTGTGATCTATCGCCAATGAGTTAGTAAAGAGTAAAAAAGGAAAATAATAAAAAATAAATAATAAACAGGAAATCTTTACTTTGGCTAAGTAGAAGACCTTCTCGCGATGTCGGGCAGAAGGAGAAAGATCCTTCAGGGTGTCGAGGTCGCTGACAGGGATGCCCCCAAGGAGATATTCTACCCTAGAACCTAAGTTAGATAGCCAAGACGAGGGTCCTACCAAGGATTAGCCCCTATCTTAAGCAGATGAGGAAGATGCCCGAGCAACGGCTGCATCGGGAATCGCAGCCACGTGGGGAGAAGAAGTCATAGTGCATGTGACTGTTGCAGCCATAGCCTCAGATGGAGCCACCACATCATCCCAGATGCATGGCAGGATGGAGACCCTTTAGACTTGCCCTCCAGATCCATGACGGGAATGAAGATGTTAGGAACCAGGGCCAAGACCACCTCGGAGACTCGAGCCTAAGCGGCTCAGTCTTGGGAGCATGGGCTTCAGGTTGGGAGGGCCCCCTTAGACCAGGGTCCTCTTTCTCTTCTTTAGGGAGACCATCTCTCCCTGGCCTGGGCTAAGAATCTCTTATCTGGTCTCATGGCTATGAAATATATCCAACTCAAGGATAAAAAACAATTATAAATAAAAGAAAAAGAAAGGGAAGGAAGAAAGAGAAATGAAATGTAAAAAAACACACACACACAAAAACTACCTAGGTCAGGACCAAAACCAAGCTTAAATAAGTTCTCGGGGGTGAGAAGATCCGGATAGGCCTAGACCAGGTAGCTCACAACTCTCTGGAGGTAATCCTCCTCCTTGGGGGAAAGCTTGCTTACGACTGAGCCTGACACAAAGAATAAACACTATAAAAGGGGGGGATAAAAAGATGCAAAAACAAACAACTCACCTATAGAGCTAACGTTCAACACCCAAGCCCTATTAAGCTTCACAGGGGGAACTTCCAGCCTTCACCTGAGATGAAGAAGTAGCGACTCCTCCACCTACTATTAGAACTTGGGAGACCGGTCACCAAAGTAGTTGTTGGGTCCCTACTAGCAAAGAACCACCACCCTGGCTCCTGCTCCTTGGGACAGTAGCAATGAAGGAATTCATTGAGGGTAAGGTGGGATTTCCCCTCGAATGTCAGCCCTCATAAGACTATGCATCCTATGGAGACCCTCCAGGCATTGGGCATCAATTGTCCTTGTGCTAGACCAAGATAAAGTAATAGGTCCCTGAGGAAATAAGGGACCAAGAAATGCAAACCTGTTAAAAGGGCCTGCCTGTACAACCCTAAGCTACCTGCAAGGGCCTCGAAGACCAAGACATTCCTGGAGGCAATAAGGATAGCCTCCTTGGGGATTAAGAAAGATGATAGTAACCGAGTCAGGATTCGTTATCCTAACTTAGATGTGTAACAAGCGGCAACAACCTCTTTCCTGGGAGCAATCTCACCCACCACTGCTTGGTCATTGAAAGGAGCCGACCTAGTGGCCTGCTTCGAGGAATTTTGTCAGACCTCAGTCAGGTCATTGGAGTCATTGACCATCTGATCAATGCCATCCTTGGACACTATTGAATGTGAAGATAAAAAGACTTATATGAAAAGAAATAAGGGTCCAAGCAAAACAAACAATGACTATCTAAAGAAAGAAGACAAGAATGGACATAAACAAAAGTGAATAAACTAAAAACCTAAATAATAAAGCGAGCTAGAAATACCTGAGAAATAAATGAAGTAGACTAAAGAGCAGAAAGGTAGCTGGAGTGTCAGACTGGAAAACAACATCAGGATGGAGGTATGTTGCCAAAAATCACCTAAGGAAAGAGGTACGGAGTAGTTGAGCAATGTTCAAACTAATTAAGAAAACAAAAATGATCTTTTGGGGATGAATTTATAGGAAAAATCCTCAAACCTCAACCCTACATGTGTCATTCATCTGGGGGACATGCATAAAAAATGTTATAATTACCACAGGAGATGAAGCGACTTTCAAATCTTGAAATAAATGTGAGGTTGAAAAATGTTCATTTAATGACATTAGGATTTACACAAGTTGTAATGCTCAGCATGACCCATATATGGTATATGCATGCCCCATTGGTTGTCGAAGCACATTAACACCTGCCCGCAATTAATGCACCCTTGCTAAACGAAAAAGAGAAAGCGGCTACCGAAACGGATAATAACGGTAAAGAATGATTCACATTCTCGAGCCAAGTAACCTATGGCTCAAGAATGAGGGGGGAAAATGATAGGGAAAAATACCGAGGACCTTATGACCTAGAAAACCCCAACCTTGAAGAAACTAACTTGGGGGTCCTTGCTAAGAAAACCTACCGAGGCCCCATGACTGCCAAAACCCCATGATAGCAACCCGAAGGATAGTGAGGCCACTTAAGAAAGGTTCTGTTGTTCAACAACTTTTCGATGTTGAGATTTATAAAAAAAAAAAAACTATTGGGCCATTACTTATCCCTTTAATGCTCGACACCTTAAAATCCCTGGGATGACTCCCAAGGTGTAACCTAGATCTTGGGTGTTGATGCAAGGGCATCATTTATCAAATCCATGGGCAAAGGTGTGGAAGAAGCTCCAACAAGTCAAGCCTTAAAGA
>JAOXJP010108625.1:0-14174 GCA_025762735.1 Platanus orientalis | reverse complement strand
CCCCCCGGGGGGGGGGGCGGGGGAGTCGGTTTCTAAAAGAAACCCCTCTCCGTATGACACTTTCCAACATGTCTCCTATGAACATATAATCTTGTGGTTTCAAAAGATGTACACATATCCCAAAAAGTAGTGATTTTCACTTTTTTGGGTATATATGGGTACGTCTCCTAAGCCCACAAGAATATTTGTGAACATAAAACGATCCTTTTGGCCAAAAAAGTGATTGCCTCTCCTGGACGCAAGAAATCTTACCTGCTCGAGAGGATCAAGCTCCATTTTTTGGGATGCATCGACGCAAGACAATCTTGTAATAAGTAGGAGCGGATCTTAGGTATCTAATGAGAGTTTTATTTTATTTATTTTTTTTTTGGATAGGGTTAGGAGTTAGGACATGTTCGAATCATCTCTATTTCAAATGGAAGAAAAGAAATTCCGTCAGTTGAGATCATCATGTGTCACGATGCCAGATAAGGATTATGTTAGTAAATATGCAAAGGATAGAGAAGGGTGTTTATAGATACATAGAGGTTGGGTTCTATTATATGTATTTACCCATATATCCTTGTTAGTTGTGATATCACATGCTGATTTGAGGTCTGGGGGAACTTCTAAAACTCTCTTCACGTACTCTATCCATGATACCTTTTTGACATCTAATGCGCCCATTGGATGTTTTTCTCATATATGTCTATAGGTTTTTGTATTTTAGCGGGCAATCACATATAGATCATCTATTCACAAGTCAAGTTATGCATTTCACATGACCAATGGGCCTACGATTATAAGTTTACCTAATGATTACCAGTCGTGTTGAAAAAGTTTGACCATTCAAAAGGCTATTAGGTAAAACTACCATGAGGTGACCTCAACAAAGTGGGGGCCGCACCTTTTCGAGGCCCATAGGTCAAACATTTGTTAGACTCTAACCGTCTATTAGAAAATTCACCTCTTTTATAGGTAACAAGAACTAACAAAACATTTCTTACCAAAACAAAAAAATAACAAAACATAATCAATAGATCAATGATCATTATAATTTATTTATTTTTTACTGTTACAGTGTTTTGAGTTACTATTATGTTTCTGTTTATTTTCACTTCAAATTTATTATTTTTAGTGAATCAATGATTGATTCTAAAATTTAGACATGACACAAAGGTAACCATCTATGAATAAATAGGTTTGAATGCTTAATATATTCTTTGGTCTATAATCAAACCTATATACCTATTCTATGGTGACATAGATCTTTGGAATCATTAACATAAAAGTTTTCATCTTCTATATCAAATCGAGAAGACTCATGTCGGCCAATTTAATTTAAATAGGTATTCAACTTGTGAAGGACCTTTGATCGGACTTTACAACATTTTTATATTCCACTCAGCCTATCTTTTTTTTTTTTTATCCTTTCCTCTTCTTTCAATCGTTAGCACCTATTAAGAAATTCTCAATTTTCTCATATGTGTACAAATCAATAAAAGCCTTAAAAAATTGAGAACAATATTGCTAACTAGGGTTGTCAATCGGGCCAGACTGAACCGGGCTAAGTAAACCCACGCCTAGCCCAAAGTATAATAACTCAGTTCGAGCCTGGCTTGAGCCCAAACCTTTCTGCCCAAGCTCGGCCCAATGTGATAAATCAGGTTTTAGACTGAGTTAGGGCTAACCTGAAATTAGCAGCCTAAGATCTTCTCAAGAGGTATAATACCCATTTCAACGTAGCAGACATACATAATGCTTCCGTCTGATCGGCATCAGGGTTATTGCAGCCTTGATATAATTGAAGCCTTCTCCAACACCAGCATCGACCTCACCATTGTTGTTGAGAACTATCACATCGCTACCATCAGTGCAGACCCCTCTATTGACGAACAATGGTTCACCAATCACATCTAACCCTTCCTCCCCTCTACTTCAATCGTCGCCATCATCGTCAACAATTAGGGGTGAACATGGGCCCAAACCCAGCCTGACATTTGGCTAGAAAAAGCCCAGCCCAAGATAGGCTTGACAAGGCCCAAGCCCGCCCGAGGCTCGAAGTTTTTTTAAGGGTCGGGCTTCGGCTTACCTTAGCCCGGTCTGAGGCCCAAACTATTCTATATATAATATATATTTGTATTATATAAAATTTATTAAGGGATTGTTTGGTAGCCACCTGCAATGTAATCATTTCATTTCAAATTTCTAAGGCATTTGTAGCCATATAAAGTAATGGTTCAAAATGAGTTCATTTTGAACCATTACTTTTTGGCTACAAGTACCTTGGAAATTTGAAATGATTACATTACAGGTCGCTACCAAATAGGCTATAATTCTTTTCAAATTATTAACAATTCATAGCTCAATTTATATAAAAAATAATTTTGCAAAAGGTCTTGTGTTCAACTCTTGGTAAGATAAATGATTTTTTATAGTAAATAATTCTTAGAATTTAAGTATATAGTTTTCCAAGCTTTTAAAAACTAATAAGATCTTGTAGCTTAATTGGTAATGCATCACTATCTTATTTAAAAGGTCTTGAGTTTAAACCTTACCTTCATCATTCATGTTTTGTGAAATTCATGGGCTGGCCCAAGGCTTGATGAAATCTATAGGGCCGGGCTTGGGCCTAAATATTTAATTTTTTTTTGGGACCAATGCCTAATATAGTGGGCCTAGGCTAGGCCTACCATGGCTGGGCCCAAACCCGGCCCATGCCCACCCCTACCTTAAATGGTCACAAAGGATTTGAAAAGATTTGTGCAAGTTGGTAAAGAATTGTCTAAATTTGGACTCTTTGGATCAATCCACTTGATTTTGGATCAATTTAGGATATGGCAGGATTTGTTGGATCGATCCAGGATGCCTCTAGATTGATCTAGAGTTCCTGTCTCAGAACCCTATTATGTTGGATCGATCTGGGGACCTTTTGGATTGATCCAAAAAGTTTACACATAATCCTACCATAGATAGGTTTTGTTGGATCCATCGATGATCCTTTTGGCTCTAGCTAGTAATGGACTAAATCGATCCAAACTTGTCAAAATCAGTATGTTTACCAATTTTTGTTGATTTTTTTTTATCAAGTTTGACTTGTTATGAGTGAGAGTTTACATTCTATGGTTTATAGGTGGTCGTCTACAACCAACCTATGGTTTTGGCCCAATCTCACACTTAATTACCACTTATCATCTCAATTTTATTATTTTCACCTTTGTAGCTTTAATGGTTGGTCCTTGATGAGCTATTTTGAGAGACAACTTGAATTCTTCATTGTGATCATTCAGTGTTTCTTTATTTTGTGACTCTTCTTCATCCGGCTTAAATGTTTTTCCTCTTGTTCTTTATTCACACTTGAACTTACATGACTTTTACATTTACATGTAGTCCTATACGAGATCATCTACGTAATTACAAACTATCTTTTGGCATGGAATTGACAATCACATAAATAATACATTTACATCCCCTTTTGTCTATTCCATGACAAAACACAACTCAACCCTATAAATTAATGAAGGTACAACACTGTAAGATTTAATGGCTTGTGGAAGTTCCTTCTCTGGAAATTCCCCCTCAAGTTGTGGTTTGCCATACTTGTATATCTGTATCACACTTACACAAAATGCCTTTCTCACATGCCTTTAGAAATACCACCAATGATATAATTGATTGGTTTTTAGCATTTTCTTTTCAATTTTGTTATTCTTCCACTTAGTATAGCATATTCTCCCAATGCATTTTATATGCATTTCATACACTCCCCTTGCATTTTATAGTATTTTCACCCCCTTTTTGTCGTGAATTGACAAGGGTAGAGAATCCATTATGAAGCACCGTTTATTCACCCAAAGATGTAGCAGAGAGCATAAATACATGAATGCAAAGGTGAAGTTGTTCAAGAGTGAAGCATAATAGTACATATAAAAATATTTATCAATTTAAATTGTTCATGAATGTACAACTTGACCAGCTCTTAAAGGTATGTATTTATTTTATATATGACAAGTTTCTTTCTAGCCTCTTAAAGATATGTATTCCTTTTCTAATCAAGCTTCTTTATAGTCTCATCAAGAATTCTCTTAAAAACTTATATTTTTTTTTTACAAGATTCACATTTACTAGATTCCAAAGGTTGACCAAGGGAAGGAATTATAAGCTAACTAGGATTACTTATGAAGGATATCTAAGTGTATGACTTACAAATTTCCTAAGATGTTGCATCTTCCTTTATGACATGTCACACACACCAATTGAGTTTTAGGTGCATGAACCTCTTAGCATCAAGAGGTTTCATGAGAATGTCAGCAAGTTGGTACTTGGTCTCTATGTACTCCAAGGAGATGGTTTTCACCTCAACAAATATCTAATGAAATGGTGTATGATATCTATGTGTTTAGTTATAGAGTGTTGGACTAGGTTTTTGTAGATTTGAATTGCACTTGAGTTGTCAATGAATTAATTAATTGCTCTTTTTGTCAACTCATAGTTTTTCAACATCTGTTTTATCTATAGAAGTTGAATGCAACCATTTCCAGCTTTAATATATTTAGTTTCAGTAGTAGATAAAGATATTGAGTTTTGTTTCTTGCTATGCCAAGCAACTAAACAGTTGCCAATATACAAGCAGCCTCCACTAGTGTTTTTCTGGTCATCATCACCAACTATTTCTCTGTTTGTATCAAATACATACCAAAGTCCATAGTTGATGGTACTTTTGATGTATCTTATGATTATTAGCTATCTTTAGGTGAGATTCCTTAGGATCAACTTGATCTATGGTACAAGCATCAACACTAAAAGACATGTCTAGTCTACTTGTAGTCAAGTGGAGTAGACTCCTTATCATACTCCTATTGAGTTTAGTGTTTACACTAATTCCAACAACATCTTTATTTATCTTGTCACTAGTGTTTATAGGAGGGTTGAATAGTTTTGACTCAATAAGTCCAAACTTCGACACCGGCTCTTCTTGCGAACTTGGATTGATTCACAAATATTTCATCATTGGTTTGTTTAATTTACAATCTATTGAAAAAGTCAACTCTCCTTCTGTACTAATTCGAACTCACTTCGCATAGTTTGGTTAAATTCTTTTGACATTTGTCCGCATGTTGACGCAAAAATGATGTCGTCAACATGAATCTCTACAATGAGTAAGTATCCTTTCTTTTTTACAAAGAGTGTTTTATCAACATTCCCTCTTGTAAACTCCTGGTTAAGAAGGATATGAGTTAATCTTTTATACCAACCTCTTGTATAGTGATAGTTCTAAATCATTAACTTTGCTTTGTTCCCAATATTTTCGGCTATTCAGCTCTATATCTGATTGAGAAGAGAGCTTCAATGTGTGTGAGTCTACACTCGGTTGGTCATTATTAGCTTCCACTAGCAATGAACCCATGTGATTCGCACAGACAATGTTGTTAGAGTTATATTTCTTTGAAATATTTAACTTTACAGTGTGGTGTGTAAGAAGAATTATATTTAAAAAAGAAGTACTAAAAATACATATGAAAATAGTAAATTTACATGTGTCTAGAGGTAATATTTTTTATATTAAAAATAAAAATTTACAATATTTAATATAGGAATAAAATTATTAACTCAGAAATTGCTAATTTCTAACATTTCATGTAAAAAGACTTTTTGTTTTTTTCTTTCCAAAAAATAAAAATAAACCAAAATGTAGCAGGGATGTTTCATGTTGCACCTTTTTTGTTTGACAATTGAGTGTATTAATTAGAAATTTATTGATTTTGGTAATCCCTTGAGTTATCATCTATTGAAATGCGAGTTCAAACCTTTTACATATTATGGAAAGACGATTGGCAGAAATAGTTTTTATATTCAATTATATTATGAATGCTAAAGCCATGACATACTAATTTTGTTCAATTCTTACACATGTTGAGTGGTCTTAGGGGATTGAAGTAAGTTCAAATTGGGATGAAGAGGTTTTAGAGGATTAGAATAAGAGATTTAAAGGGATGAAATGCCTTATTTAAGAAGAGGGAGCAATTTTATGGGATGGAGAGACATGTAGAAAGACTATTAAGGGTGTGAATGGGTAGTCCGGATTGAGCCTTAGTAGGCTTGGGGGAAGCCCAACTTCGTACATTACAGGTTTGGGCTGGCCCAAGGCACTTTAATATATTATGTAAAGCCAAATTTTTTTTAAGAACTCCATATTTATATAAAAATTTAAAAATACTTATTTCTATAAATAAATAAATATCTATGTAATGGGATTCGGACCTTGGGGCCTTAACATTAAATCCTTATGCCTTGGCCAAGCCAAGGTAGGCCCAAGTATGGCCCAAACATAATATCATACTTCAGTTTCAGGCCTAGGGTTCTATCAGGCTTAGTCTTAGGCCAGATCTTTCATAACAATTTTTGAGTTGACCCATGCTAGGTTTAAGTTGGTCTAATCATGTGTAGATCTGTTATGCATAAGGCTAGGTCAACTGAACCCAACTCGACTTAGCCCATGATTTGACTTGCAAAGACCTAATCCTAGCTAAGGCTTGATTGGACTTGATTTCAAATTTTAAGCTTGAGCTTAAACATGTGTTGTGCTTGGGCTAACCTTAGTCCGGCCTAAGGCCTAAGGCCTAAGTCATTCTACACACACACACACACACACACACACATATATCTCTCTCTATATATATATATGATCACTCACACTTTTGTGGTTGCAAATTTATGTGGGCAATATTAATAATAATCATATTTAAAAAAGTAAAATAAAAATTGAAGTGATAATTTATTGATAATACAAACTATAATTAATAAATTGAATTTTGGATTAAAAAAAAAGTGCTTAGGGTGGTGCTTAGTATTAAAGATAAACATATAAATTCTTATCTCTCGTTTTTTAAGAGGGATTTTAAGGTGTTTTGGGGTGGCATTAAATAAGAGAGAATGAGAAGAGGAGAGATTATATGAGAAAATAGAGGAGAATATGAGATTTCAAGACTAATCAGGTGAGAGAATATAGGAGAGTGACGGATTTTGATAGAACTTGATTTGGAAAATATATTTGGTATTAAAAAACAAAGTAACATTTTATTTTCTTTTAATAGCCCATGATAGAACTTGTTTTCCGCAAACATACGCAAACACCTTGCTCGAGCTGCCACCTTGCAAAAAAAAAAAAAGGGCAAAGGATCAGCTCAAGCTCGTTTTCTGCAAGTATATCATTCATGTGAAAAATACATGGAATGGGTGTTTTGAAATCTTACAATCAAACAAATAATTTTTCAAAGCAAACAAAAATAAGAATATTTAGATAATGAGATAGCTAGACATTCTTGCTGTTGTTTCTAATGCGCCGCATGTTCAACAGTCTCCAACTTGAGTTTCCCACTAGTAAAAGTAGTGGACTTTTTCCAAATGCGAGGGATTTAGAGAATCCCTTATATATCATTGTGACTGTAATTAGAACTTGCATTAGTTAATCATGATTTTCCATGTTTGAGTTAACTATAATTTTCAAAATTCATATTTGTGTAAGGGAGTTTTAGGTGTTTGGTGTTGCGATTATGTGTTTAGTGCCCTTTGGTGAAGGTGAAGGTTTATTTGGAACCAAATAACCAACCACATAGTGATAGTTTTGGTCCCCTGTGCGGTCAATGTCAGTATGGCATAAGGGGCTGACACATCATCACCGAAAAATGAAAAGCATCCCCTCAAAAGTGTAAATCACTTTTTTGGCAGTGGTGTGTCCACCCCTGATGGCACACTGACCTTGACCGTACAGGGCCGGTCATACCAAATCTCTGCTCAACTTATTTTTAGCCAATGCCCTGAGCTTGGGTGGTTGCAATGTCATCTATCTTCTCTAGGGTCAAATCCCTGGAGGGGGGAGGGTGAGCAGTGTGCTGTGGTGTCGCTTGCTCTGGTTTTCACCATCTCAGTTTGGTCCCGTCTTGTGCAGTTGGTTGTCAACATGATGTAGGCCCACGTGGCTGTACAAAAAAAAAAAAAAAAAAACTTGTTTTTAGATGAGATTTGTTGCCTGAAAACAGAGCCTTTTGTGTCTTTTACTCATAGCTTTTTTTTTTTTTTTGACATGAATATAACTTGTATCTTTTATTTTTTTTGGAATGATCGGTTAGTTCAATCTATTCATAGTTGCTTGATCACCATTAAGGTGAATTACTCACTCGATTATTTTTCTTTTTCTTCCATTGCTTCAATTTATTTACTACTTGTTGGTTATCCCATTTTTCTCCATGATTCTGTTTTAGGACCTAAAAATCCGATATTCTATAACAGATTTGATTTTGTTTTTGATTGTGAATGCTTGAGTAGTCGTTCTCATGCATCCAAATTTCTTTTTTTTGTTTGTTGATTGTTTTTTTTTACTCATGCTTTCATGTTTAGACTGGTGATTGAACACTAGATGGAACAAGTATCTATGCAATGTTTGGTACTGTTTTTTTCAATAAGTATTTGTTATTTTTTATGAATATTGTCTAACTACTTAAAGTTCAATTGATAGATTTGGGTGTAGCCCAAAGCAATGGTTTAAACACTTAATTGAATCAACTTGTTCTATAGAGATTGATTTCATGAAGTTTGGTGTTTCTTTTTCAGAATCTTTGGAATATTTCCAACCAACGATCAAGACTTTGAATTTACATCAGTGAGAAATTAAATTAGAGCATATAGAAGACAATAAGTCAAAAATTCCATGGGTTGAAAATACTAATGGTAATGTTCATAGAGAAGAAATTAAAAATGATGACATAGATATGGTGAAAACCCCACAAGCACCTACGAAGAACCATGTTGAATGCAATGAAGATACACAAGGTTCATTTATCGGCATGGAGTTTGAGTCAGATGAACAAGCCTACGAATTCTATAATGATTATGCAGCAAAGGTGGGTTTTGGAATTTGAAAGGAATGGAGAAACAAAAATAAGTTAAGTGGGGTAGTGACCCGTAGAAAGATTTGTTGCTCAAGGACAGGAGAAAAAAGAGAAGATAAAAGGAGGATTACCGTGAAGAAGAGATGTGACGAGACGATAATTGGCTGTGAGGCACATATCGTGTATGCTCTTAAATCGAATGGTAAATATGTGGTTGAAAAGTTTATAGCCAACCACAATCACTTGTGTATGCCGAAGAAAGCATTTATGTTTAGGTCACGAAGATCAGTAAATGATGCTCAAGCTACTGAAACTGACTTTGCAAATAGTGTTGGGATAACACCCAAGGCAACATTCGATTTAATGAGTGCACATGCTGGTGGCTATGAAAATGTTGGGTTCCTTCATGTAGATTATAAAAATCATTTATGAACAAAGAGAATGAAAGCAATGGAGAAGGGAGATGCCACAAGTGTTCTTGAATATCTTCATGGAATGGTGGTTGATGACCCAGGGTCTGTATATGCTATACAACTTGAAGGTGATGATTTGATAGCTACTATTTTTTGGGCAGATTCTAAGATGGTGATTGACTACCTTACATTTGGCGACGTGGTGTGTTTCGATACAACATATAGGACAAACAACTATCTTCGGCCTTTTGCACCATTTATTGGAGTCAATCATCACAAACAAACCATCATATTTGGTGTAGCTTTAATGTATAATGAAACCAGTGAGTCATTTGAATAGTTGTTTAATGCTTTCCTTAAAACAATGTCTTATAAATACCCAACAACAATCCTTACAGATCAGGATAAGACAATGGGGAAAGCAATATCTGTAGTTATTACCAAACACATATCATCGCATCTGTGTGTGGCATATGTATCAAAATGCCTTGAAGCATCTTAGCCACATGTTCAGTTCTTCAAAATCTTTCAGGAGAGATTTTAATAGATGCATCTATGATTATGATGAGGAAGCTTGAAATTCCCAAAATGGATCCTAGAGCAATCAGATCAAAGTGGGATATAGAGACATAAATTCTAACAAAAGGCAATTAGATCAATTTTAGTCACAAATATAAATAATCCAATTTTTCATTAAGTGGTACAAAGAATGAAGTTTGATTTTCTTTGTTATGAATACATCTCAATGGATGATGTTTTATGTGATTCAAGAAATGTATGTATGTAGGCATATATAGGTTAACAACAACAACTTTATATGATGCATCTTATTTTACTGGCAAGAGAAATACACAAGGCATGGGGAATTACTTGAACAAAGAGAGTCAGCATGTTAGGGGCCTTGTGAATTCAGTTGATCAGTAAGGAAAATAAATAAATAAATGAATTGAGTTCGTAGATCTTCATCTAACTCATGAAACTTGATCATGCAACATTATTAGTATAACCCTATGCCCCAAAACTCTAGCAAACAAGATCGGCTTTGACTAAATATTCAGCACTCCCTAGTCTAAAAAAGGATTGGCTATAAAATCAACATAAAAGGAGGACCACTCATGTGTGAGATAATGTCCGGCAAAGAGCAAATCAATCCTAGGCTCAAATTGAGTCTTATGCAATACAAGTGCACAAGCCACAATCAAGACCATATAAAAAAAAAGACATCATAGGATTCCAAAGCTGATGTAAGCACATATGGTAATAGAATAAGAAAATAAAAGAAAAGAAAAATAAAAAAACAAAAAATGTAGGAAAAGAGAAGAAAAAAAAAAGGGCAGTTGAACACACAAATTGGAACACTGGGCAGCATGAAGGTGTGTTCACAAGGTGAATATGCATGGGGCAACATATATGAATGAAGAACAAAATCAGATATGATACCATTAAAAAATAAATGAATAGATAAATGTACACATTGAAAGAACATAGAATAAATATCTAAGGTTTGGGAAATTAGACGAGTCTGTATTGTAACAACTATTATTTAATTGAAAACACCACATATAACATGGGGCTAGCAAATTAAGAAAGAAAAGTGTGTCTCAAGACCAAGGCAAATCAGGTTAGCAGCAACTAAGTCTTGGTCGATGAGTTATATGTTACATATTCCACTTAGCATTTGGCGTTTACTGCTTGGATTTATTTTCAGGGGTTATGAAAGGAACAAAACAATAGACTGATGTAGCATGCGGGTGGAATTCAATGCAATAAAGATCCAACTTGATTATCTTTAGCAATCTTTAATTATAAATAATATTCCTATTCAATTTCAAGTGCCCTTCAAGATCCAAGAATACAATCATTAATGGATGCAACTCAGGTTGAAGGATAGAACATATAAAAAATTAGATAAAGAGCTCATTTGTACCATATATTATGGATTCACTTTTATATTTAGAGATCAATATATATTCAAATAAAGACCTAGGGGATTCAATACACGCTTTATGTGGACATAGAAGGCCAGTCAACAGGTTTGGGTGGGCTGTTGGCAGCAAGTATACCACTAAGTTTACGAGTCTTAAAGTGAGCGAAAGTGGCTGAGGTAGTACAATTAACGGATGTTGATAATAAGGTGAAAAAGGGCTGATGGGTGATTATAAAAAACATACTGATTTTATATAGTATGGGACCTAGGGTTGACAGGTGGTAGTGGGATATAGGAATTTGTGTATATAACTGAGAAAGCCTGTACAACCACAAGTATTTGAGTGATCAACCTGAGAAAACTTGTACAACAGAAAATCTTAAGTGATCAATCTCTAACTCAGTGGACTCTAATCCATCAGCAGCAAGTAGCTCACAAAAATCCCAATTCATCAACAATGCTTTGGAGACCGCTACCACAATCTTAAAAAAGATTCGTTCGTTAAGAATCACTAACACCCCTTTCATGGTTTAGGATATGCTGAACAAAGAAAGTAAAGCTTAAACCTTAAGACCTAAAGTTGTTAGGTTTTGCAATGGTTGTTGAAATCAAGATTGTTTATGTATCTTATACAACCAGGTTTCCCAAGAAGTCATGGTCCCAAAACCTCTGTTTCCAAAGACCAATAACAGTTCCCAGAATTCAAAAGCCTTGGCACCCATTGTTGCTTACAGAACAATAACACTAAGATCAAGCTACATAAAACACTCTATAGAAAAATGAGAGGAAATAAAAAATTAAATTATGATTTTAAACCATAGAGGCTAGTGGAAATTATCTTACATTCTTTAACTTCATTAAAATTTCACAAGACCCCGCTTCGGTAGAGCAACAATGGGCAAAGTCTTTGAAAATGGTGTGCAGGCTAGGACTGTAGTCATGGCTCAGCACCAAAGGTCAAGGCTTGACTAAAAAAAAAAACGAATTAAATAGCAGAAAGGCTAAACAATCTATGGCAATATCATCTAATATAACCTAAAAACTGAAATTTTTGTATGAAATGAGAAAAAATAAAAAAAAAACTCAAACAAATAAGCTCTCATTGTCCAGAAAGACAGCATGGTTATGTCACTCATTTGCTTCAACCTTCATCAGTAAAATCAAATGATGAGTCTAAAATAACAATGACAAGAAGCCTTAAGTACCATGCCCAAATCTGCCTAAACTGATGTCAGACTTAAAGAAATGAACCAAACACCCTCATAAAATAAGTAAACTGAGTGCTAGAAAGAAAGAAAGAAAAAACTAATACATTAACTTTAAGAAAGTAAGGAAGACCCAAAAATGTAAGCTTATTTTTAACCAACAGAAAAAATAAAGGAAATAAAATAATATCATTTATATCATTTCCTTTAATAGGGAAATTGAACAATATCAGGCTCAGATATTTCAACCACAACATCGTTCACAAACAAAACCTACAGTAGCCTAAGTCCTCTAGTTAATCATCATCATTTTAAGATAGGATTCATATATCATGCTTAAACTAGTTAGAGAAACCATTCAAACATACCTTGCATCATTCTAGGAGCATTAACAAATAAAGAGAACTTAAGCTAGCAGTGTCCTATAATAAAATATCAGCCTTCAAAATGCATAACTCGAACACAGGCCATCATCTTCCAAAAATAAAAAGGATTAAACCAGGTTTTAATCAATCAATAGAACTATGCTTAATAGAAAAATTATGAACATTATTCATTCTATAAAATCCCATAGTAAAATGCATAATAACCTTCATTCAACCTTAGCTTTAAACAGTGACAACAATTCTAAAACAACCTGTTTAAATCATCCCTCAGCAGTATAAAAATAAGAAAAAAAATCCCCATACTGTAGTTAAACCCCATGGATTGCCATTACTAAACCTCTAAGCCTTTGAGCCAAAATCACCCAGTACCCAAAATGGAAACAAATTAAAAAAAAAGTAAATCATAATTAAAATTGTCTTCAGGGAACATCGTAGAACATGAAATAAAAGAAAGATATCTTTATAGACATGATGAATAAACAAGAGAAAATAAAAATACCTGGGATAGATGAATTTGCCATTTTCTATAGAACACTTCGGGTAACTTCTTGAATTTTAGCAGTTAGGCAAAGAGATGAATATGATGTATGGTGTTTAAAGTTTCAACTAAAGAGAAGGGGTTGGCTGGGTCCTTTGTGCAAAAGGGGGTTGAGTTGGAGTGGTGAACCACGGTTTAGGGTGGTAAAAAAAATGAAGAGTCAAGAGTGGGATTCGTAGATTGGTGGGAGCACCTGGTGGCTATCCCTAGGGGGTCGTGATTAAGGCTGCTCTTTTTGAATCTTTGCAGAGAGAACCCCCCTCCATCTCCAGCCGTTAGTGGGGCTTTATAGAAAGGAAAAAAAGGGTGGAGTGTACGCAGACAAGGGGTTTGAGTGTTTAGGGTTGGTAAGAGTTAGGGTTTGGTAGAGTCTAGGGTATGGAGACAGGCGAGGAGATGAGGGTTTGGCTAGCAGGGAGTCAGAAGGGGAGGCGTGGAGGGTTGCGTGAACAGAGATTTAGGGTCGCATGCACGAGGTCATGATGGGTTGGGGTTTGTGGGCTGCAAGTCTATGTGAAAAGAAGGAGGGCCAAATGGAAGGCCAAATGGAAGGGAACCGGTGAGGGGGGGCACAACTTTGCAGGCTTGGGGCAAGCAGAGGCATACAGGATGATCCACAAAGAGAGAGAGAGAGAGAGAGAGAGAGAGAGAGAGAGAGAGAGGGCGCAGGGGGGAGCAACAGAGAGAGAAAAAGAGGTGGGAGAGAGAGGGTGTAGAGGAGAGGGAGTGGGGTGGAAGAAAGCGCAGGGGAGCAACAGAGAGAGAGAGAGCAGAGAAGAGGGAGTTGGGTGGGAGAAATCTGGGAGAGGGAGAGAGAAGTCAGAAGAGGGGAAGAGGG
>JAOXJP010108615.1:0-14175 GCA_025762735.1 Platanus orientalis | reverse complement strand
GGTGCAAACGGCACCAAGGGGCTGACACATCAGCACCAAAAAGTGATTAACACTTTTTGGAGCGTGGTTATCACTTTCGGCGTTGATATGTCCACACCCTAACGCCGTTTGCACCTGTTTGCACATCTTTTGTGCGCACCTAATTTTTTCCCGGTGGAAGGCTATTGCTATCACCATTGGCTGGAATGTCACATTAACAACGGTGAAAGTATCAAAATACTTGCCTAAAACAAAAGCACCGAAAAAAAAGGCATCAAATTCATTTTTTATTTTCACGTGCCACCCCTAGTGATAGCTATTGGCTTCCCCTCCGGGCTTTCACTATAGATGATCACAAGTGATCCCTACCCTACCATTGAGTGTTCGACTGAAGCTATCCATAGCACAAGAAAAAAAAAAAAGCATCATTCTAAAAGAATTGATTCTATTGAAAGATCTAAATACGGACTTAAACTTATAACTGTCATAACCTGAATCCATGTGTCATGGTACATGCACAAATCTGGTTCCGTGATACTGGGTAACACCCCCTGAACTTGTATCTCATAGACAAGAGATCCCGTGTTTGATGTGGGGTTCCCCTTTATCCATCTCATATAACCTTCTATATAAATTGATTTTTTTTTATCCATTAAAATTCATTTCATCAATTACATCGCAACAGAATAATAATAACAATAGTAAACTAAAATCAAGTGTAGCAAAGATATATAAACGATATATCCAAAATATCTCATGATCATTAGAAGTAAAGGGCCTTGACATGCCCATGATAGTAAATACATCCTTACCTTAATGGAAATGTCTAAAGTAATAAAATTTAATACATCTCCATTAAAATAAACTAAAACTAAAATAAAATGTTACATCTTTAGGTCTGAAAGCCCCTCTAACATCGCATCCTAAACGATATTTATATGCATTTGTCCTCTAGGACTCCATCTGTTGTGATGTCAATTTTTTTGTAAGCTTGATGGACTTAGCAAAAAGGTACGCAGTTTATACCACACAAAGGAGACCAAAGATAATCATAGTAGCAAATATGATGAATCAAGATAAAGTAAGGAAATCAAAGCGCATATTCAAGTGTAACAAATATAACAATCTTGTATCATTATTAAGATTTAAATATGTATATGTCATAAAGTAATCATACGAGTGTCCAAATGTACCAAACCAAAGCATGCATATATTATATACTATATATCATATACTAACCCATAAAGGTCTCCATCATGTAGCAAACCATGTACAAAAAAATCACGATGGGATTCCGACAAACAAGTGTGAATGTAAATGAACCATAAAAGGGGTCTCCGACAAAACCAAAACATGTAACCCGTGTAAAGGTCTTCGAAAATGCAAAACATGTAACCCATGTATGGGTCTCCAACAAATCTAAAACATAAAACCCATGTAAGGGTCTCCGACAAAACATACTATATAACCCATATAGGGTCTCCGAAAAATTATATCATTTACAAATTACTCATAATAAGCCTCTTGCCATGAATGACCAACCCATTAAGGGGTCTCCGAGGTCACAAAACCAGTAGGCACGATGGTCGTCTTCACCTATTAATGTGATCTAGTGATTGTGTATCTGAGGGTCATAAAAGTCAACCCACAAAGGGGTCTTTGAGTCAAACAAGAGGCAACCCACATATGATTATCCGGGGCTACGTCTAGTCAATCCATATAAGGGTATCTAGGGTCATAAAGATCATATACATATAGTAAATCTCCAAGAAACTAGTACCTCTTCGCCTAAGGGGTCACAAAAACCAACCACTTAGGGGTCTCAGGGCCCAAAAGGGCATATTCTCATATAGGAGTATCATATCAAATCCATGTGTCTAAAACTAAATGTTAGATTTTATGCTCGTGTGAAGTAAAGTAATTACTATATAAGTAAGCCATTTTGAAATATTCATGTAACCCATCTCATAAAGAATCAGAAACCAAATAAGTAAATCACATGAAAAAAGCAAAATACCGATAAGTAAAAGAAGATGTTTAACCCAATACTAAGGAAATATGAAATACTCATGGAAGTAAAAAAAAAATTAATGTCAAAAGCATTCTATGACAAAACCAAAGAACTTAAATATTTCAAAACTCATGTGAAAGCTCAAATAAAATGTTATATGAAAACACCAAAGTAAACCATACTAAAGTAACATGTTCATGCCATCAAACATTTCCAATAGATGTAAAGCCCAATGTATTACACATGAATTCTAAGATCTTAACATTGGAATTAATAGAATTACACAAATCAACATAGATTAATCATAAAGTAACTAGATCTATAAAAAATAGTAATAGGTTCATGCAATAAATTCAAAGGCATCCACAAGACATGTAAATCATGGAGAAATAATTAAGAAACATTTTATCAAACACATAGAGTACAAGAATTAAAAATCTCAAGAGAAAATCAAGTAGAAATTCAATATATACCACAAGAAGCCTTTCAATCCCTATAACTCATGCAAGTCAAGCTCACAAACTTCTTTACATAGATTAAAAACCATTCCAACCATTCTAAAAAGCTCCAACACAAAGAACACAACTCCATAACCCAAGAAATAAAAAAAAACAACAAAAAATTGTTAACTAACATGTTCACATCAAGAAACTATGATCAATCAACATTCTAAAGAAGAAGTAGAGATGAATCCATCAACATAACTCACAAACAACAAATTTAAGATCTTAGAAAATGAAAGTGAGCATAAAATGCATATCTACTCACAAATTGATCATATTCTTGGTTTTGAAAGGGATCATCCATCAAAAGCCTCTTTCCTTTGTCCAATTCTCCTTTCTCTATAAGCAACTAAGGTATTCCAAGGTTTGAATATATGAACTAAGGTATGGAAATAGAAATTCATACTCATTTATGTTAGATCTAAGAAGAAAAACACATATTCTAACATATTTTCAAAATTGAGAGTGAAACTTACCAAATTGGGGAAAACTCCATATTTCTCTCTCAAGCCTCTCTAATCTCTCTAACTTTACTCTTTTTATTCTACATGACCTAAATAAGGATTTAGAGAAGTTATAACTCATCCAAGATGAGATCCCACATGTGTGGGTGTTAAATGGGTGATTGTCATGTTAAAAATGGTAGCTTTTGTAAATTTTGGACTTCTTAGCATTTTCCAATCGTAATCGATCAAGATCCTCTCTGAGAAATATCCAAAAGTTGTAATCCTTCTCTCATGATCAATCACACTCGTGATCCTTCTTGAGATCTATGATTAATCATGCTCATGATCCTTTTTGTAATTGATCACGCTTCTTTCAAAAAGTTTAGTCCTGATCCTCCACGAAAAAATGGGCATAAATCTTTGTAGAAAACTCCGAAGTACACACTGCATGAAGCGTTGAAAAGTAAACTCAAAGACTTTTCTGATGACATATGATTTATACTCAAATTGTCTCAAAATTTGTACATGTTTGCTTATAAATTTACCCTAATTACACACTTGGAAAAACTTTGGAACTTGACCAGTTTATGGTCCAACTTGGGATCTACTCTTCTAACTGGTTCCAAAGGGTTCCAAAACAATCCTATGGTCTCACTAAGGTTGTTCAAAGATAAATTTACCCTTACACAAGTAAAATTATGTTTTTACCCTTTTATTGTATGTGGGATGTTATAATGACATTGTTTGATTCCCATGGATGAAATCCAACCTCAACTAGAACAACTCCAACTTCCCTAGGACATATGGTTGCATCCTACTCAAAGTCTCTTCACAAAAGGATTCAAAAAGATTAACTCGTCCCCGGAAGCGTTGTGGACAACAAAAGGGTAAAAAGAAGTTATTACTACTATATTTGTAAAAGTTTAGTTCAACTACAGCGACAGGTGTTATAGTAACCAACCCAAAGACAAATGGTAAAAGAAGATTAATAGATTCCCTCATGTCTCGTCTGACAAAATAATTTTGAAAGGAATCTCTAAGATCATTCTGGACTTTAAACTATTTGAAGCCCGTAGACTTTAAAGGATCTAAAATCTGCTCTCCTTAGTCTCTAAAAGGGAGCTACATCCTTCAGTTTGGGCATTTGAAAAATTCCAAGTGTTTTAAAATTTTGAAGAGTTTGAGTGTTTAAGAGTGTGTTAGTGTCATGCTATAAAGAAGGGTTGTATTCTTCCCCTCAGGCTATTATTTCCTATAAGTCTTTTAATTTTCTAACTGTAATTCTTAGTTTGTTTTAGTTGCGTATCTACATTTGTAATCATATTTATCATGTATTTTAATAGTTTGTTTTAGTGTTGCAATAGTTTGTAGCAGTTGGCTAAATTTTATAAAGATATGTGATAAATGCTATCAGAACCAAGTTAAGATTAATTTCAAGTAAGAAACGCTTCTAGTGTAGTTATCATCATGCATTCGCAGTTCAGACTTCTTACAAAAGAATGTGTCAGGTCATTTTTAGCCATATAAATCATTATCTCATCAAACTAAAGATTGCCACTTTAAGAGATTGCATCTTGCTTAAAATATTAATTTTAATTTGCTACTATTATGGATAATATTCTACATTCTTTTTTCGTTAAATCATCTAATTCTTCTTCTTCTTCTTCTATTATTAATAATATTGAAAATAATTTTTTAAATCTAGAATCCGCACTAAATAATTGGACCATACCTAAAATCTCTAAAATATGATTTTTTAAGTATGGTAGTTTTGATCTAATATCCGACTACAATATAAAGAAAGAAATTTTGTTTTATCAATATCATCCCTTGGTAAACATATCTAACTCTTGTTCAAAAACATGCTTAAAAGGCATAAAGAAATATACTTTTATCTTCATATAGGTCTAATTCAAATTGCTATAAACCCATTGGTTAAAAAAAGTTTCAATATAGCCTCACTAATATGTGTTAGAGATGCCAGGCATATTAATTACTCTAATCAAATATTTGACATTGTTTAAACTAATTTGCATAAGAAACCTAGCTCTATCAATTGTATGATGATCATCCTCTTAGATTGGTAGATCCTCATATAGGAAAAGCAACAACCCTTAGCATTCATACATATGAATTTAATATGCAACTTGGATCACACAACCTAACCATTATCTATAGAATTTTCTACAAGTAATGAATACTTTGATCCCTAAAACAAATTTCTCAAAAAAAGAAGAGGTGACCAATCTATTTCAATTAAATCTTTGGCATGCTACCTATACACACAACTCCATTAAATGGAACGAAGTTAAACTTCCTAAATCGTGGATTATAGAAGAGGAATCGAAAAAAGAAAATGTATAAAACTTTAAATTAGAGTAGTTTATTCATACTTCTGAAGGCGAGATAGATATTAGGGTTCATCTAATAGAACAGTGAAAATAAATTCATTTTCTCCAAGGCCTTATATTTTTTCTCAAAGGCCTTCTACTTCACGATCCACCGAGTCTTCAACACAATCTTTTTAATATTTTTCAAATACCTTCATCAAGATCTTCTAAGTATACTCCTTCTGAAACCCCTAGTCAAACTAGAGAATTTTTCAATGAACCTAAAAACTTTCAATTATACTTCTTATGCTCCATCTGAGTTAGATTTTGTTGACCTAACAATCATTGAAGGATTTTAAATCAATAAAGAAATCTTAAGGATAGATTTTTACTCAGAGAAAAACAAAACTAATCCAGAACAATTCTTTGCTAAATCCAGGAATGAACAAGTTTCAAAATTTCGTTCTCTTTGGAATGCTCAAATGTATAAGGAATCTAGAGTATACCATTTTTCATGTGGTTTAAAAACTATATGATAAAACAAGTAAGAAACTCTAAAGCATAATTAAATGTTACTGAAAAATTACTAATCAATGGATTACTGCTTCTAAAAAAAAATTTGAGTCTATGCATCCTGCATCAGAAAGCATAGTCTTTGGTAAAGAGACAAAGTTATTGCAACCCTACTTGCGATAGCCTTGTAAGCACCAAATTTTGGCGCAATTCCCAATTCCGGCGTTTCTCTTTAGGTCAGCAGACGGGCAGAGCGATTCCCAACTTCTCTTCATAATCCAGCCAATTCCGATCATCCAAAATCAACTCATGCCATCTCGTCGCCTTTATTTTATTCATTTACTTTTTATACAAAATAATATTTTATTTTATTATGGATCAAATGTATTTTTTTTAAAAGGAGAAATTATTTATACCCTAAACTCAATTTCTGTCTTTCTTTAAAAAATAATATTGTTATTATTATTATTTAGTTTGTTTGCTTTTATTTTTATTTTCTCCCCCATTTATTTCTCTTTCCTTTCCTTCTTTCTTTCTTTCTTTCTTTTCCTCTCCTTCCCTTCTTTTCTTTTTTCTTTTTTCTTTTTTCTTATTTTTCTTATTTTTCTTTTCTTTTTTTCTTTTTCCTTTTCTCCTTCCTGGCTCTTCAGGGGGCCACAGCCTGTGTACAGGGAAAAAGGGGGAAATCCCCTTTCCTGCTCTCTTCTTCTCTCCCCCGATCTCCCTCTCTCCGGCGATCTTCTTCCCCTACTGGCTCTCTTCCCTCTCCTCTTCTCTCTCTTCCCTCTCCCCTGCTCTCCCCCTTCTTTCTCCCCCACTGGCGTCGCCCCCTCTCTCTCCCTCTTTTTTCTCTCTCTTCTCTCTCTTAGCTCTCGTCCCGCTCTCTTTCCTTCTCCCTCGCCGCCTCCTTCTCTTCCTGGCCGACTGCGGCTGGCGTAGCAGAGGGAAAACTCCCCCACCATCTTGCCCCCAGCCCTCTGACTCCCTCCCTCCTCTCCCCACTCCTCCCTCTCTTCCCATGCATGCTACCCCCTCTGCCCCCTGCCCCCTCTCTCTTTCTTGCTCCACTCCTCCCTTGCTTCCCCTCTACCCCTCAGTGCATGCACGCAACCCCCCTGCACCCCCACCATCATGCTTCTGACCCCTGCCAGCTAAACCCTCCACTCTCCATCCATGCGTGTCTTAGACTCTGCCAAAAACCATCTCTCCTCTCCTGTCGTTCTACCCTAGGCACTCAACTCCCCTGCAATCTCAAACCCTACAAAGATCTATAAAACCTCCCATCAATGAGACTAGGAGGGGGCAGCGAGGAGGACCCTTACACCTTGAAAGAAAAAACATGAGAAACCCCCTTGTGGCTCTTTTACCCGATTCCCCCCGATTAGAACTCTCTCTTTCCCTTTCAAATCCTCTCATTTTTCTTAATAACGGCCAGAACAACCTTGATTTTCTCGATTGATTTCCAAATCTTACCCTCTTTGGGCTTTGCTCTGCCCTACTGTTGTGAAGTGAAGAAGAGCATCGTGTTCAACGTGTGCTACAACCAAGGGACTAGCTAGTCTCTTCCAGGTGCCATGGTTAGGTTTATTCAGTCTTTATCCATCATTTTCTTTCTTATTCTTTCCTTAATTTTATTTTTATAAATTTTTGAATCATGCCTAATTTTTAAGATTTTGATCTACTCTAACTTTGGATGACTTTTATTTTAGAAACTTAGGTTTTATTTATTTATAATCATTCATTTTCTTCTTCTTTTTTCATTTCTTTTTTGTTCAACAATGTTTGTGTTTTGGTAATTTTTATGGTTTGCATCATCAGGTTTTTGTACGCATCTGAGCATACATTGATATTGTGGGGAGATGACCCAAAAATGGTATTTGATGTTTTTTTTCATGTTTACTAGAAAAGATTCTTAATGCTTAACATTTCATGCATTCAGGCTGAGATTCATATGCTTTATTTATTCTTATAATGTGACTAAGGGACTGATTTAGATTGATATCCTTGATATTGTGAATATATGTATAAATGTTTATGGAACCTACTTGTTGCCCTTCCTTAATAATAGAGCTTTCATTTTTATGGCCATATTACTAAATAATAGAAGTCTTGATGTGAAATGCATTTCTGTAGATATATTTGATGTTTATAATGGAGTATATTATAGCAAACTGTTCATTTCTTGGATTACCTTGCTATCGGGCATGAAAGCTTGTAGATATATATGATGTTTCTAGTGGAGTATATTAGAGCAAACTGTTCATTTCTTGGATTACCTTGTTATCGGGCATGAAAGCTTGTAGTTTAGACTCTTGCTAGCAGTTAGAGAATGTAATTTCTTATTTTTTTATGCTTCATTTTATTTATTTATTATTATTTTTTTGGCAGATTTCTTTCCTTTCTTAGGTAATTTCTAAGTGTTTAAAGTGTAGCCTTTTTATTTAATTTATCTCATACCTTATGAACCCCGAATAAGCAAGTGTTTTAGGTTATATGATGGCTGCCTTCATGCATGTCAGTCCCATTTTGTTACCTGTAGATGAAGCCTTATCATTGATTCATGTTCACTTGATTTCATTAGGCTTACAGAAAATCATTCACTTCTTGCTTATGTGAGCTCATAATCAATATTTGATACTTGGATAAACCCTTTCCATCAAGCCGAATCATGTAACTTATTTTTATGTTGAAGACTTTTGTTTCACTCTATTAAATCCACTCCTTTACCATATTTCTTATTCTTTAATTTTATATGATTGGGATTCATTCATCTAAATGGTTAATTGATTGCCTTTTTACAAATCTAAATCCCTCTTGCAAGTAGTTTTCTTTCTCAATTCATTGATTTTTATCTAAGGATCATTGGTCAATATGCCGACCTCATGATAACTCATATTATTTTCCATCTAGATAAGAATTTAATTTATTAGGGACTCATATTTCTTTTTTTTTATCACTTGTTATATAATTTCACTCTATTCATTACTTGTATACAATTAAACAAGTTGCTTCAATACTAACCTTTGATTTTCTTCACATCAAATATATATATATATATATATATATATATATATTATTTAATTGTGATTGACTTCTATTGCCCATTCAGCTTAAAAGTTTTTTTTATATATCATTTTTACTTAGGAATCTTATCTAGCATACTAATCTTACACAGGTTTACATCTTGGACATTTTTTATAGTATTGATTCAATTTATTTGTTAAAGAATATGTTTAGGTGTAGTCTTGATCTGTTACTGGCATGTGTAAGCAAATCTAGTTACTTGTCACTTGCTACTAATCCCTTATATCTTATATGGCTATGTGAAAAGCCAAAAATAAGGTATGTTCCTAACTTCATCCCCTTAGCTTATTTTAATTCATTCAAATTAGATGTGTAGATTAATTGCAAACCATGTCATGTTCATGAGATATTTGGAGACTTTGGTTATGGTATGACTGCGTAACTGTGTTAGCTTGGTTTGGTAGGTAATAAACATATATTGATGGCCTCAGAAAACTTAGAAAATCCTTAAATAATTCACTTTTTGTTCTTTCTAAAGTTCTGTAAATTTTGGTAAGTTTGTGGTATACTTATGTTATCTAGACATAATTCATGACGGAGACTATGTGATGTTGATGTAGAGGGATACGGAACTGTTGGGTGGACAGTGATGATGTGGTGGATGTATGACATATTTGGAGTGTTTTTTTGTTGATATGTGGACTATTAGGTTTGAAGAAAGTGACATGGGGATCACTATTCATCCCAAAGGGTCCATATTACAGCTGTTATGCTGTCAAAATTTCGATAGAAATGGTATATGGATTCCCCGCCTAATCTCAATAAAATGAGATAAAAGGCAATGGGTGAGATGAATAAATGATAAATCAAGTTGACCATTAGGCTATAACAGGTTTAGAATAAGTAACCACAAAAGCGGATGAGGTGGGGTGTCTAACACCTTCCCCAACTCATAAACGAACATCTTACCTAGGAATCTCTAGGAGTTGACCAGTTTAAGTGTGGAGTCAAACATTTCAAATCCTTTTCAAAACTTAAACTTGTTTTGTTTTCAAAACTAATGTCCAGTCACATCATAAAAAAGACTGGTGGCGACTTCTAATCACGTGGGATATTTCTTGCGATAGGTAAGTCTCTTTTCAGAAGGGATTTACCCGTCGTGCGAAAATTGAGGCCCACAGAATGGTGACTCCGCTGGGGAGTTATTGTTCAACCTAAAATAAGCTCATTACAGTCTTTGGTCTACTCAATTAATTGCTTTCATGATTAGATGAATTTCCTGCTTTCCTAGATAGCATATGATACATTTATCTGTTTTGCTTTGTCTTTTCTAAGATATAAATTATGTAATGTTGTAAACCACTTTTGAGCATGTACATATTGTTTGTTAATTTTCTTTTTAAACGAGTCTAGGATCAATTAGGAAAACACATTTGCACTGTGCACACATTACAGGGCATACTTGCATTGCACGTCTTACCGGCTAATGTCGGATCCTAATAGGAGGGGTCGAAAGCGGAATTCATGGTTATTGCATTTTCCATGGCCAAGCGAAAATCCCTAACCCAAGCTACCAACTTGCGACTCGGACTAGTAATGGCCTGATGAGGTTTGAAGGCATGGGAGACCTAAGCCTAGATCATTGAACCAAGTCACATGCATTAAACATATATCTCTCTCCACACAACTAGAATTAAGCGTGGTTGGTCTCTTTGGAAAGCTAAGAGAGAGATCTTTCCAACAAAGTATAATGAGCATAATTTCATGGTATGCCTGAAATAGGTATACACCTAAATTTAAGTATGTTTGAACTCCATGGAAGTTGGAGTTTAGGCGTACTGGTTTTGAGTCAGAAACCAACAGCCTATTTTCTGGGATTTTGGGCAGTTTTTAGGGGTCCTCTGACCTTGGGCCTTTTGGGGGAGGTGAGTAACATCCCTAGGAGGGTTCACAAAAATTCCCAGCCTCTAGAAGATGGACGGGACCCACCTTTGGAATTTTCCAAAGTATAAAATACTATGCACACAAAACAGGTATTTCTAAAAAATTTGGGTTGGGGGACCCATATCTCAGAATCCAGAGATCAGGTGGGTCCCAAATTTTGCAAGGAGATCAAGGGATCAGTTGGAAGTCTTCAGCTAAAAGTTTAGGCAAAGATTCAATTTACACAGGGAGTTATAGTTTAAATAATATAGATAATTATCACAGTTCAAAATTTAGACAACATGCCAATCCTAAAAAAATGCATTAAAAATAGCTAAAATTGATAAATGATCCTAAAAAAATTTAATTACGTAGTTAAAACAGTTCTCTAAACAACGGAATAAGGGTTTCAACTGAAATCCTTTTTTAGATGGGGTAAAAAAATCATGCATGGGGGCTGGTCCTATAAAACAGTTTTTGAGCACACTGTTTTAAGGGGTGAAGTGGGGTCCATTCTTAGAACCCCTCCCCGTTTTCTGAGGCTCATCTTGGACATGAGAGGAGGCATAGGGGTTAGTGACATCTGATGTTAGTCACTGACCCCCCTTGAATATAAACAAAATGAAAAAAGGGTGTGTACTTTAATAGATAACATAAAAACAGAAAAAAGGGAGGAGATAAGTTGTCTCCCTCATGTCTCACTTAATAAACTGAAGAGGGTGGGTCCATTACAACATGATGGAGGGTGCTTAAGACATAAAAGATGGGGGAGAGGGGGCCTACTTGAAGTGGTGAATGGCTAGGATTTAGGATAAGGGTTATTGATGGAGAGATAGGATGATACATATCCTAAAAGAGGTGGAGGGTAGTTTTAGCCCATGGTTTTGGTAAGGGTGGTTTGGTGGTTTTAGCCTATGGTTTAACAAAGGGTAGTTTGATTCCATGGTTTAGTAAAAGTGGTTTGAGTCTATGGTTTAGCAAATGTAGTTTGAGCCCATGGTTTGGCAAAGGGTAGTTTGAGGAGGGTGCTATTAGGTTGGATTGGTGACATGGTACTAATAGAAAACAAGTGTAGTGCCATGTCACCCTCATGGGCTGTTGTGAATGGTTGGGTGGTTATAGCCCATTGGTTTTCTTCTTTTACTTGTCTACCTTACTTTATGAGTCCTTGTGCTCTAAAACATGTAAACTCAGTGACTATTTCTTAAGTCCCAAACATTTCAGTCGCAATAAATCAGTCGGAGCCAAATTACGATAAGGGCAAGGGGGTGAAATTAAGGGTTTACTAGCCTTAAAATGCTCTAAGAAAATATTGGAGGGGAAAGATAGTAAATTGATCAAAAAATTGTCAGGTGACAGATGATCTCAGGTCTATATGAGTCACAACTTCTGACTACACCGGATTACAGTGTCTGAGCAGAAACCTGGGTAAAAAAAAAACCTTTTTTTAAGCAATTGGACAGTGTTGGGCTAAAAATGTTGTTGGTTTTTTTGTAGAATGTCACCATGAGCCATATTTGGGGGGTTTGAGGTTTAAGGAGTCTTAGGGCTATAGAAGCTAACAAATCAGATGCTAGGTCCCCAGGTAGTTGCCGAGAGATTTTTGAAGCCGGGTCACTATAAGAGATTGAGTTTCTATAGTTGCTTGAAGGCTGATGGAATTGAATGGCTAGTTATTCTCTAAACTTATGAAATTCTTTATTAAGGGTAGGGGTGAAACTGAGAAAATGACTCTGACCTTATTACATTCTGAGTCTGGCCGAACTTTAAAAGCACTTCACATGCCAAATACAGACGAAACATGCTTTTTTAGGGTTTGGGCAGAAATGATTGCTTGGGCCATGGATTTTCTATAAATTAGCATGGATCAGATAGTTTTGTAGCTCTGAATTTACAATGGTGTGGCCACTGACTATTTGAATTTATGATTTTCGCTACGCTCCTGGGAGTCGTTCGAGCACCTGATTTTTAAGCCTGATTTTCATGTTTTTTAGAGTATTTGAGGGAATTTTGGCAGATGGATTTTATGAAAGCCCTAGCTCCTTAGACAACTTTCTAAAGGCCTCGTGATTCTAAAGAAATGGACACTGATTGATCTTAATTTGGATGCCTAGAGAGCATTATGGCTCGAAAAGAGCAAAAAGTGGAAAAATAACCTTTTGACCTTTTGAGGAAGATTTGAGATTTTACAGAGGTTTGAGACTCCAAACTTTTTATCTCAGACTTAAAGATTTGAAGCTAAGGCTAAGGCCGAGGTATGGCCACTGAATTTTCTGAATTCGGAGATCGAATGAATCTTTGGGGGTTTTTACAAGGGTCATTTCTTGATCAGGGTCATCATAAGTTGAGAGATTGGTTATTGCCGTTCTCGAGCAATATCTACTCTGTGATGAGTTCCTCAGAATGGGGTGAAGTAAGGATGCATAGAATCTAAAATTACACCATTCAGATAATGAGAGAAGCTTCGGGGGTCCTTTGAGGGTCTAGGGGTAAATTCCTGACAGTGAAAAGGGTATAAGGGTAAAATGGTAATTTTTTGCCTGTGGGTTAAAAAAAGTAAAAATAAGAATTCTTCGCCTGTGGTGCTTCACAACAAGAAGACTTATGTAGGCAAAAGAAATTCAGTGATCTAGATGATAGATAGTGAGTATTGAGCTTTTGAAGGAAGAAGGGCAAAATGGTAATTTTCATACCCTTTTGTACTTCAATATAGGAATTTTGATGAGGGTTGGAGAATCCTAGAAAAAAATGAGCTCTATAGCTTGTAGTTTGAGATTTTTAGAGGTGTAGGGATAAAATGGTTATTTGCCAATCTTCCAGGATTTTGAGGCTGGAAGCCTTGCAAAAGTTGCTAAGATCTAAGTGCTTGTCTTGTATAGAGCATTTTAGAGAGTTGTAGAGAAAATGGGTTCAAATGGTTTTGATTTAAGCTTCTGAGGGTGCAAGGGTAGGATAGTAATTTATCAACCTTTCGATGTTTCAATTTGAGAAGGCTTTATGAAGGTTGGAAAATTCAAGATGTCTTTGTTGTAGAAAATATATCAGAAAGTGGGGTTTGATTAGGCTTGATTTGAGTTTTTGAAGGTATAGGGGTAGAATGGTAATTTACTAGCCTTTTGATGCTTCAATGTGGGAAGGCTTATGAGGGTTGACAAATTCAAGATGTCTTTGTTGATGTAGAGAAGTTGAAAAGTGGGATTTAATTGGGTATGATTTGGGCTTCAAAAGTGTGGGGGTATAATGGTAATTTACCAGCCTTTTGATGTTTCGATGTAGGAAGGCTTATGAAGGTTGACAAATCTAAGATGATGATGATTTAGAGTATTTCCATTGTATTCACAACCAAAATGTCCATCAAGAATGTTTGCCTATTTAAAGTTCAGAGGTGTCTAAACCTTAGTTCTATCCCATGCTGTAATGAAACCATCTAACTCCATTTATAGACC